>JARUPZ010000018.1:600000-824603 GCA_031213475.1 Nereocystis luetkeana
GAAAAATAGGCTCAGATCGGCACGAAAAACAAGAAAAATGGGGTACGAAACCCAGCACAACAGTGGGACCAACTCTCAATCCTATACAATAGAGTTAAATCGAGGTCGGAAAGAAAAAGGCATTGAGCCTGGACATCAAATTGACGTTTCTTTTCACCGGGCGCCCACCGTGTACTACTGCTGTATGCACATAATCTACTACTGCAGTAGATTGTGATCTGCCCGACCGTGTGCACTGCGAAACGAGAGAGCCGATGGGTATCGGGGGCGTACAAGGAGTGTACGTCTTATATCACGGGGGGGGGTTGTAAAGCAGCAACAGCAGCAGTTTGTGTCCGTAAGAGGGGCAGGCTGAAGTTTGCCGGAAGCAGCCAGTTAGGGCAAGGAGGAAGTGTTTGGGGAAGAGTAGAGCCCCTCATAACGAGGTCCGAAGACGACCATGTTGACTTAAAAACAAACAGAAAAACACTGCATACAGAGGGGGGGGGCGGTGGGCGGGGGGGGGGGGGGGGGGGGTACAAACGATATATATATAGGTACACCAAGTCATCGATCGCGGTGAGTCGAAGGCCCGAATACGGAGTCTACGCCGAATGACGTGCCGACTTTCGCGTGTACGGGTGCTGGAACGGGGCTGTGTCGGAGTTCGAGCCCCGGGTTTTCCCCTGACCACCCTCTCTTGGAGCGAGGGGTGATACTGTGATACGGAGTAGTACTATTGAACTATACGGATATGGCCGCAGTATCAAAGCCCTGCAACACCCGAAGAGTGTTCCCAAGGCTCTGAAGTTTTCCTTGCAGTACAATGGTTATGATAGCCGATAGGAGAAGAGTAGACAAGCGCGCCCGAGGATAAATAGAAGGAGAGCAGAGTGGGCTTGACGCCTTGAATCAAGCCCCTACCGAATTGCTCTCAACAGCTCCCTTTCATCTCTCATTATGAAGAGGAATAACACGGCAACAAAACAAAAAATAGTCTTCTGAACGAGAGAATTAACCTGCCTTCCTAGCCAATTCATATAGTACCTGCATTACATTCCCTTACCCGATACTCGGGTTCTACTACACTACACAATTAATCAGCACCACTTGAAAGCAAGGCATGTACAAAAAGCTTGGTGCACTCCAGCGGAGCGGGAAGCGAGGACATAAGCGTTTAATACGTACGAAAGAATTGGCCAATCAGAACGGTGTTCGTCACTGTGAGAAGTTTGAGAAATGAACAGTGCCGAGAGAACTCCACCCCAGAAGTACCGTCGTCGTGGGTTGCGCGGACGGGAGCAGACACCAACCAAAGGAGAGCTTCCAAGTCTTTTTCCCCGAGAGGGAAAACAGGATAGTTAGGAATACTCGCTCGTAGTACTGCTCCAATTACCCTCAAAAGTTCAGGGGTGTGATCATGTGCGCTTTGAAGGCCGGCATCTTCGCCTCGATTCATTGCGTACGAATTTCTTCGGGACTTTGCGTGTTGTCCTTGGCCAACTACAACAGTGTATACGCATCATAGTGTCGAGAGAGGCAAGTAAAAACAACGTTTCAAGCACTCGTCCAAAAGTTTACCGGTGCTACGCAGTTCATTACTTCGTTAGTAGGGTGCGATCCTTTCGTTAAGGCCTATAAGCACATAAGAAAGAGGAAAAATGACGCGGGGACATTTTTGTAGCTCCAGGTGGACGTTATCACCCCCCAGACGTGTGACAAGGGACTACGAGGCAACGGCGAGGTTTTAATATATAGTTACGAATGACAGATAATCTAAACGGCAACCAGAAAACGTAAAAAACACGTTCCTGCCTCCCATGAAGCACCTGCTTCGTAAAGCACGGACTAAAAAGCTAAAAAATCGTGTCTCTATGTATGACCGATCGATGGTAAGGTTTAAAGCCTGTTCGTTGACTCCATGTACGCATTATCTCTCTCGGATTGCGCTATCAACTCGGTAATTCCCACAGACATAAGTACTGGTACATACCAACGCCCACACAACAGTAAACCACCGCAACGAAAACAAAAACAAATACAAAACGAAACACATGTACCTGCTGCGACCAATCCGCAAACTGTGAACGAGCCGAAATACAACCTACTACTACTGCTACTGTACACCACCTCAAACATTCGTGTAAAGCGTCTTTTCGCACTCCCAAAAATAAAGTTCTACAAACAAAAACGCTTCCCACGTGCAATGCTACTACTGGACATATCAGCACTACTGTCTGGTGCACAAACCGTCGGATACCTATGAACAGAACATGCGGCACCAAAATGGGCGAGTCTAGTGTTAAAAAGGGAAGAAAACAATTAGAGGCTAGAATCAACGTCCAACACCCAGGGGCCGCTATCCCAACGCTCCCAGTAGCCCGGCGGGTAGGGTTGTGACGACTCCTCCCCAGTAAAAAGGGCCTCGAGCCGACCATGGTTTGCCCCCCACCGCCCCCCTGCGGTTCGAGTCGATGGTGCCAGTCGCGAGCGTCCCCGCGCGTGTTGCTGAAGACGAACGTCCTGCGACCACCTACTGCCTCCCACGTTTGTGTACGGTCGAGACGACGACGTGGCGTTCGCGGGGGCTGCCGTAGCAGAGCTAGCAGCTGCAGAAGAAGCAGATGCAGAAGCACCTGCCACAAAAGCCGCTCCAGCATAGTAGGAAGGCGGGATGCGCGTGGGGGAGTCATTCTCCGACCGTCGCCGATATTTGAAACCGTCACCAAGCACTGCTTGCGCCGCTTTGGCTTGCCACGGCAGGTACGTGCTCTCGCGTTCCCGATACCGGCTGAGGATGCCCGCAGTGTTGGCGAAAGGCGGATTCTCCGCCACGCTGAGGGACATATGCCGGTGGCGATATCGCTTGCTCGACGGAGCAACCGCTTTGCCCTCGAGCATCTTTGGTGGTGCTACGGCGGCCATCGAATACGAATTTGGTGAAAAATCGACGTCCACCGGCCAATGACGTGCCTGAAACGGAAACTTTGCATCCACCCCTGCAGCATTCGGTGACGTTGCCCCACCAGGGTCCACCAGCGGTCGCAGATAGTGGGATGGCGTCACATCGGTAGTGCTGCCGCTGGCTCTCGGCCTACCCGCTGTCATCGCCCATGAAGCGGATTGCTCCGACCGAGCGCTGTCGGCAGCGACCTCTCCCGCGAATAGGGCGATGGTTCCATTGTTGTAGTACCTGTTACCACCGTGAACCAACGGTTTGAACTTCCGAACATTCGATGTCGGCGCTGCAGGGTTCCGAAAGCGGGAGGGAGAACCGACCAACAGACCCGCCGAGTCGTGAAAGTAGACCTTTTTTTCGTGCGTTGCTTCTCTCACCGCCGTTGCTGGAGGCCGTCGCGCGTTTACTTTCTTCGCGATAGCCATCCTGGACGACCCGGCACCACCACCCCCTTCGCCGTATCCTTCCTCCTCCTGATGATCATCGTCGTCGTCTTCCTGTGCTCCGCTATTCTCGGGTACCGCTGACTCGTGCACCCGTCTTCGGGCAGACACGCCATTGAGGGCATCAAAACCTTGGCTGTTGCCGTGGTCCTCCAGAGAGGAGGATCCGACGGTGGTGGAACTACTCCAGTCGCCATCTCCTCGGCTCTGACTTCGTCTGCGGCAGAGAAATTCCCGACGCTTCCGATCCTGTGTGGGAAGTAGTTTCGGAGGGTATGTAACTGGGTGTCTGATAAACCAACATAATGTCTACACGTAGGTGGTGGAGCTCCTTGGCTCAGGTTCGCCGCATTCGTACTCGTATGTATTAGATATTTACGGGTACAGTGCTTGGTTGGTTATCGACCTGGGGGTGTAGTAGACAGTTTTTCGATTCGGATCGCGATGACGTGTGACGGCGAACTACCCGGAACGCCAACAGCAACGTGTGCGCCAAGCAACCACGCTTTCGGCAAATAGAAGACGGCGCGATGGCGAGTTGGTCGTGGGGTAGTGTGGGTGATTTTGATGGCGTGCGCTATCAATAGAAGAAAGCAGCCCTTTCATGAGGAGAATTCTCCCCCCAGCCTTCTCGTTTTCGTGTGCATTGCACGAATTATATCTCCAACCTCTCTATTTCGTATGGTGAAGGATCTTCACCTCCGTCATTTTATCTTCGTCTTGCTTCACTTCGCAGTAGTTCATGATCGGATCCCAGCCGGGCTCTCCTGGTGCCGGTGTCCGCCATGGTGGCAGCCCTAAATCTGGAAAAAAATGCCATACCTACCGCATAGGACAGGGTTCGAGGCGGGGCGGTAACAGCAAGTTCTCAATGTTTGCGTGCTTCGTTTGGTAAGCCGCTGAGCTGTTGTCGTTGAACAAGCATCTGTTTCGATTCATCAGTTTCCCGTGGTCGATCTCTCGAGGAGGGTAAGAAACGCTGTCATGGCTCATCGGTGTCGTTGATCGTTCATTTCGGGTTGAAACCATCCCACCAGCCGGAAACGTAACTATAAAATATATATCCTGAACTCACACGGCCGCGCGCGCACATATATTGTTTTTATACATCCGTCGTATATATGATAACCGACAATGATTGCTATTTCCGAAGAACTATCAGCCAAAGTTCATCACCAACCGAACCAAACTTTTTAGTACTATTACTGTGAGCGATGCCTGGTACTCTACAAACACCCCATGCATTGGTTGTGAGGGTCTGGCAGTTTCGGTAGTGGTACCACTTGTTAACCTTTTAGGACCGCAGTCCCGTTTTGAGGACAAACTACTTGAAATTCTGAATGGTTTGTCCCCAAAACGGGACTGCAGTCCTAAAAGAGCAAACCTATTTGCCTTTTGAAGGCCCCTCACCTGAGGAGCTCTATACATGTATATATATATGTTTATAGATACTTATCTCCCCCTCCTACAAAGCAGATAAGGACAAACAAAGTGGATGCTCAAGCTTCGGCCTATCATGGGGGTTCGGACGATATTGTAGAAACAAGAATGGGATTTGCGATGTTGGGCTGTGAGTAGTTCCTCAGTGCCCGTGAGGAACCCCGTCCATCAGAACCGTTTAGGGCAAAAAAAGGGAGAGTACCCCTATCGTAGCACGCGTGACGCCAGATAAAGGTACAGTACGTACGTCAACATGTTGCGAGGAGTGCTCAGTTGTTCCGTATCAGTACTGCTTTACTCAGGGGCGTCCATCAACAGGGGCAGTCCCATTTCTCCCCCCCCCCAACACACACCTACCTGCTTGCGATCCACGTAATACGGTAAAGACTGCTCCAACACAGGCGCTTCCGATGCCGATGCCGGCTGCCAGGCCCGGCCCCACTGTGGCGCGTCCATCGGTCCCAGCATGGGACGCCAGTCTTCCGGCCTTTTAAAGTCCATTCGGCCGGATGGAAAGCTCGTTTTTCTGTCCCGGTTCGACTGCGCGGGCGGGCCGCCGGCTTCATCCCCGTCGTGCAACGACGCTCTTCGACCTCTCTCGTTGTCTGGTCCGCCCGGATCTCGGAGGCGCCGAATTTTTCGCTGATCTTCGTCGTCGTCGTGTTGTTGGAGATTGGCAGATATCGGCGTGGTTTGCGGGCGGACTGGGTGTTTCTGGGGAGGGCGGCCGCTGAACCCGTCCCCGGGGTGTTCGGCTTCCGGGTGACTGTTGTCGCCGTTTTGGCGTTGGCCGTAGGCCCAGTGGCTGCCAATTCCGTTGCCAGCTGCCTGCGCTGTTCCCGTTATCCAGGGAGTGTCGTGATTCACTCTCCCCGTTTGTCGGTCGTTTCGGAAAGTGCGGCGGGCATCGACAGTTCGCGGTATGTCGTCGATACCTTCGTCTACCGCACTTAACCCCTTCCTTCCTCCCCGCCCCCTTGTCGCCGCCGTTGTCTCCACTTTTTCAGCCCTGTCTGCAAGATCGTCTCTCCGCCCCGCTCTCAAATCCGGCGGTGCGGGTGCTCGTCGGAACTTTAGGTTCTCGTTGCTTGATACTACGGTATCCTTAGAATCTCGAGGGTTGCCGTTGCTCCAGGGGCCGGTAGTCTTTTTTGTACCGAGCAGTCTCCCATTCACTCCGGAGTTTTTTCCCGCGGTACTTAAACGATGCCTGTCGTAGTAGTGCTCTGATCTCGAGCTGTCGTCGTGATGCACGGCGGCTTGCCATTCGGTCCCCGCTCCTCCTCGAGGCGGTGACTGTTCCCCTCTTGCGCTCATTGGAGGCCTAAGACGGTCTGGCACCGCTTCGCGATGTGGGCCCTCTCTGGCGAAAAGGTGTCCACGGTCGTGTGTGTGGTCGTCGTGAACAGACGACCAACGGGGGCGTCCTTTACTCCCGACGTGGTCTTGCCACCTAGCATCAGCGCGCAAAGGAGCACCCTTACCCTTCGTGATACAATCGTCTAAAAAGGAAGCGGAGACCCCCGACGGCTCAACAGACTTAGAGGCCAACGATGCCGTACGAAGCTCCGGTTCGCGTTGCTCGCGCTGTGGCCGTCGCACATCCGAAGACGCATCACCCGTTCTTGTGTAGGGTTCGCGAGAAATCCGACCGTGTCGAGCGGGCCGCACCGTAGTCGGTGTCGTTTTTTGCTTTGGCGGAATTCTTGGCGTTCCGTCCTATGGAGAGCGAAAAAACAAGCCCATCCAGTAGCCCCGCCGGACAGCCGAGGGGGAAACAGGCGGGCGGCAAGGGGTTCGATCTGGCACATGGTACAAGGTCTTCCCCTTCGGGAGCATTCAGACGTGGGGGATGACTCAAGATCAAATTCGATGACGTTCTCGAGCAGTTGAACAAAACGACTAAGCCGTTGAAATTTTTATTCCATACAGCCCCAAAAAACGAAAAAGAAAAACGGCCGGCGAAAGGAAATCGGTGCGGACATCTACTGCACGCAGCACTGTCGATTTCCAGGCGGTGTTCTATAATCTACCACAGCTCGCTCTCTTTGCAATCATATTTATCAGGGTTAACTACGGTGCCATGGGGGGTGTGCGACTGTGTCGGCGAGAGTTTGGGATCAACCGTGTTTGGTTGGCTTGGCAATCTCGGTCACGCACTGATCCCAATTTTGCACTGGCAGCACCACACGATAGAGCGAAGGCTATGTTATGTACACGCTTACCTCTTTTGCCCCCGTAGAGATTGATGCGGCAATGTCTTGCCCTCGTTCGTCAGCGGTACCTGCCCCCCCGCCTTTCGGGATCCTTCCTGATGTTCTGATTGCCGGCTCCGCGACAGTCATACTCGCCGGTTTAGTTTGGGGAAGGGACTGACCGATAGAAAATGTCACCGCCGCCCCCTTGCTGTGCCCTGCAATGCTCCTGCTAACATCTTCCTCGACCTCTCTCGTTCCTGCTGCAGGGACGAATGTTCGCACGACCCTTGCTCTTGCCTCCTCATTTCCCTCTGCGGTGTCTATGTTGTAGACGTGGACGGTACCATCACCATCGGGAGCAATCCTCGCGATACCACTGTTTGCTACTCTCGGGTGTACCGCGTGAGGGACCTCGACAACCGGTCTGACCGGCTTACGAGGTCTCTCTCCAACAGCGCCTCCAGCTGCGGCAGACGTTTTTCGTGGTCGCCTGTTAGCTCTGGTCTCGCCGACATACGAGCCCGCGATTGTGCCCGGTCGCTCGTGACCCCCCTTCTTCTGATCGGGCTTGAGTGCCTCGTTATGCACCCCTTTATTTGAGGGGTCTACAGGCTTGCCCGTTCCTGACGCGACCCCCCGGTGCTGTTGGTCATGGTTGTCGTACCTCCTGACACCTCCGGATGGTTCACGCCGGGAAATGCCCTGGTCCCTTTGATGCCCTTCGCCCGTTTCCGGAACTAATTCATCTTTTTTGGCCACACTGCTTTGGCGTCGCAAAACCTGCGCTCCGCCGTATGTTTCGGACTGCCTGGGCTGCTGCCTACGATTGTCGTCAAGGTACGAAGGAACGCCGTCGCCACCGCTCTGATCTGTTCGAGACTTGACGCCCACCCCGACTGCCTCGAACTGATGCTGCTCTTCTGCAAAGTTGCCGCCGGAGCGTCTGCTGGCGGTGTGGGCGGCATATTGTCGGCCAGACCTCGGACTCTCGGCCTCCGCGTAGGGCGGAGCGAAGCCGTTCGAGTTTGATGCGTCTCCCGCGCCTTGCTCCGCGGTGAGCGCGTTCCCGTGTGAGTTATTCCGTCTCGTCAGTCCTTGCACGGTTTGCACGGTCGATCGATCGGCCGCTGCAACGCTCTCGACTACGCCTCCTTCACGTTCCGATCCTACATCTCCACCGAAGCTGGTGCGGTCGAACGTGAGCTCCGGTATCGAACCAACACCCCTCGAAGCAGCGTCACCCGCTGAGTGCGGTCGGGCTGTCCCCCTACCCTGTGAAGGGTTGATTTCGTCGTCGAGGACGGCGCGGGTGTCTGGGTCACGGTGCTGTCCATGAGCGCCATTCTTATGGGATGAGAGTCCTCCCAACGCCGGGTGGCCGCCAGATGAGCCCTCCAAATTTTCGACGTCCGATGACGAGGCGTCCCCGTTTTCGTGATCCCGCGTGGACCATGAGCCGAGACCCTTGCGACTCTCAGGGCGCGCAATGGTGGTGTCGTATCCGCCAGGGTGTGCGGGTGACCGAGTCTCGGCTCCCTCCGTGTTCAGTGAATCGTCGATTGCAACCATGTTTTGGTTGCTCCTGTCAGCGTGGGAAGGAGGGGCTGCTGCGCTGGTGTGCGGCCGGTCGTCCCCAAGCGCAGATTCCCCGGTCGCGTTTGAAGCGCGTGGAAGAGCGTGGTTGTGGTCCACAGCTTTGTCGGCGGGATAATCTGGAGTTGCGACGGATGCGGTGCCCTGTGGTTTGAGCGCCGTAGAGTCTCCACCAAAAGTAATATTTTGCTTGTCCGCCACCGGTTGAAGACGAGCTGCGCGCACACGGTTGCGAGGAAAATGTGACCAAAGCGAAAATAACCGCCAGCGACACTGTTGGTTCGGTGTGAAAAGTAACAATGGTGAGTGTTGTTAGCATTTAGATGCAATCGTGTGGGTTGTCGGACCCTAAGAAATCCTTGTTGCAGCAGCGAACAAACACTTACTGTGGTGGGATGCACGACAATCATCAACCGAACCCTAGCAAGGCGTTCGAGTCTCGTGTATTTCTGAGGCACTCCCGTAGGCTTAACGTCATAGCCCGAGTCCGTTTTTGTCTTTTGCACTACTCGTACACGACACCATAAAAGGGTCCAACGCGCCTACCGCCTGCCACTGCTTTGTTCGTTTTAATTCCTGAGTCTTCCACTCCAGAGCTATTGGAGCCCATCGTGTGACCACGGACGGGATCTTTGGCGATGAGTACACGTGAGAACAAAAGAACCAGCACGAAACTTAAACAGGATCTTGAACCGGGGTTTTATGTGGTGGTACGTCGGGGCGCATGAGGGATGTTGTGCCCAAATGGAGTGCGCCTTTGTCAAAACCAGTGTAAACGTCACGGGGTGGAAGGGCCATGAACTGACCAAGCACGCCTTTTGATGGCGTTGACGACGCAACCAGGCCTTCACCCCTAGTTCTGGCTGCACCTTGTCGTGCTGTGAACGACTCCGACACCTTGCAGAAAGCAGGGGAGGACGAAAGTTAGACAAAGGAACGGAACCAACTTCTATCGTGGTATTCGAATTATTCAGAGGGTTTAGAGCCTGATAATGAAATGAAAATCGTGTGTTTTATCACAGGACTCGGCGAGGTGTTGGTAGATTGCATGAACAGACGGAGGGTCGTAGCAAACTGGTGTATCGATCGCAAAAATCAGAAGACACCAAACACATCGAAAGCCGTACATGAGGGCCACGACAATAAAAATAATTTATTGGGGGGGGGGCGAAGGCATGAATCAATAGGTCTTTTTTAGCAGATGTAATCCGGAACGTCGGTCACCTTCCTTGCGTTAGCCTCTGCGGTCCCGCTTCCCACATGACTTCGTAACGCCATACCCGACACGTCTTCGTCATGTGTGCTTGGCCTTAAGGCCCGTCCGTCTCTATCGTTATAAGCCATCTCGTTCTCGGGCACTCCGTGGTCGTTGTTGCGTACCGTTTCCATCAGCTCCCGATCAAAGTATTGCTCCGAATCTGGCTGCCGCATTCCTTCCGCTTCATTCAGCGCCATTTCATTTTCAAGCCTCATAATTGGGTCGCGCACGGTGGGCCGCGGATCCCCGGGCGTCCCATCTTCCAGCATAGGCGACCCTTCTCGCTCCACGCGACCGTAACCACCGCTCAAGACGTCTGCATTTTCTCCACCTTGCCCGTCGTAGGGCCCCAGTCCTAGCCGGACGCCGCTGGCCTCAATAGAGTCTGACCGCGTTTTCCTGGGGAAATGAGTACAAGGGACGAGGCGTGGAACCGAGGTGGGTTTGTCTCCAGTAGTGTCGGCGTCGGCTAGCTAGGGTGGTTTTCTTGTAGCAAAATATACCGAAGTCGTACTCACCGTTTTATGAGTCGTGGGATTGATAAACGGAGGCCTCCTGCCGCGACTGGCAGGAGCTTCCCGCCCACCCGGGGTTGTTACCCTCGCATTGGCAGTGACCGATCAGCGCGGAAAAAACTTTTTGGTGATCTCCACCTCGGGTTCTCGGCCCTACGGCATCTCTCGGATGCTCGCACCCACTTCGACGGACGCCCTGGCATTCGCCATGGCTATCTCTGTGCTTCCATGCCTTGCTTTGTTTTGTGGTGGAGCTGGGTAAGCTGTACTCTTCGAGTCTTGGTTTACCACAGTCGAGCACATCCATATTTGGAACCAATTTTGAATTTGTTTTCTTGTTTGGTGCCATCGGTTTTTGTCCCCTCAGTATTCTTAAAGTATATAAAACACACGTTGCTGTCTATGCCGCGTTCCGTACATATATACTTTATTCTTGCTGCTGCTACAGAAGAAAAGAGAACGCTTGCCCACAGGAAAATAAAACGGGTATATGAGTACAGCATGCACTACGAGTAGCAGTTGGTATGCTCGTGCAAAGTAGGCCGAGTTTTCCCTTGCCATTTTCGGATTAGACTGCCCACAACGGATGGTATCGTTACAGATGCCACGAAAACCCGACAAAACGAGAAAGTCACTCTCACCGTTGTAGGCTAGGTCGTTCAGAGGTGCCAGACTCTGGACGATCGCCAGGGTCACCCGTATTATGGCCGTCAGCGCTGGGAGGGCCTTCCTGCATCCCCATAGAGTGCCCAGGTGCTACCACTTCGTTCACCTCTTCCGTTGTTGCTGAGCCCGGTGGGTCGGTCTTTGTAGACGACGGAAGTTCCCCCCCAGTAGGCGGGTTTTGGGCTCCTAGACTACTGTCAGGAGAAGTACGTGAAGCGGTATATCGATCAGCTTTATGTATTCTTCTTGGTGCTCGATTTCAATGTAGCCTTTCTTGGGAACCAAAAAACAAAATGAAACAAAAAACGCCTACAATCGGACGAAAACCGTCATCTTACACAACCAATCAGCCAGTATGCAGGATAGGCTAGTTATGCAACCTATAACTCTTTGGCACGCAGATGCAGAGGGGTTTCAGTTAACGTGCGACCCGTTCTACGATAGAGGTAGCACATTTCCGCTATTTTGTTTCTGAAAGACGGGGTTCCTTGACCCCAAATCGTCGGAATGCCAATCTTGATTTCGAAAAAAACGTTTATTAGACTCGGGCCATGGGGTTACTCGCCGTGGTGCAATTTGATTTTTGCTGAAGTCGGTTTTCGGGTGAGGTATGGAGCTCCTTAAGTGAGGAGCCCCAGAAAAATTAGAATGAACCTCTATCGTAGAACGCCTCGTGCAGCAATCTCGTATAGTTGCAGGATTTTGTCGGCGAATACACTTCTCCGGCATGCAGATAGATAGATGCCGGAGGGGGGTTCTGATGCACTCAGTGCGTGTACCTGCAGGATTGTCGCCGCATATCTCACATCCTCTAACTAACCCCTCCTTGCTGCAGCCTCAGGCACAACGCTTTAGGAAACCCTATTCTCAGCTTAGAGTGGGGGCAATCGTAGCCATGTAACCGAGAACGGACGTTTCCGGAAGACCGAAACACAAGAAGAACAACTTGCTCTTGGTCTTCGTCCAACACAATAAACGGACAATGACCCTTGCCCATCTATTAGTAACAAGATCCACATGATGTGCGCTTAAGACCGCGCCAGCTGACCCACGCGGTGCACACGCGGTAGAATCACCAGACAGCAAAAGGTTCAGGAGCAAACCGAGGTGCCTAAGCTGGATGTAATCCCTTCGTTGTGGGCATTGATTGGGACGTCACTACTAGCTGAGGGAAAACGATCAAATTCCGTAGCTAACCTTGGTGAGTGTGTCTCGGTAGGCGAAGTTCGCCCCGCCATCAACCTCGACGCTCGCTGCCGTTTTTCGGTCTCGGCCCGCCCAATCATAGATTCCCATTGCTGACCCCCCGGTGCAGAGATGTGGAGGGAGGGAAACACAGCAACTTGTGTAAGTAAGTGTACGTGATTTTGTTCGTGTACACCGCAGCTGTCAATAATGCGGGTGATCTCCCCCAAGTACTATCGCGAGTAGCGATTATCCTTTTACCGGAGCTGGAGGTCGTTCTGCCTATTGCTCCTACTCTTGGGGCGCGGTGAAAGCGACCTGGGCACCCGAGAATATTTCGGAGTGTACAATACCACTTCACCCACCCAACGACCCACCTCATCTGTCGTCCCGGAAATTCCGTCCCACCCACCGAGGCTCCCCCTGAGGTGGGAATGGAACTTCCCGTCGTGTGTTGTTACCAAAGCTGCATTTTGCTGGTCCTGACTGCCTTCTCCGACTGTTGACGCTGCCGGGCCGCGGCCATCCTTCTCTCGCAAGGCGCACCGATGGAAACAATATTGGAGAGGGCGGGTCAGCCCTGTGCGTTGAGCAAGGCAGCCCTGGGCTGGCACCGAAAATTACCTCATGGCAGCGTGGAAATTCTATAGGCCACTATTACGGAGGGGAGGGGGAGGGCTGATGTTATAATCAGAACCCACGATGAACTCCACAAGCAGGCATCCTCCTATGTTTAGACACACCATGTTTCGTTCTGATTGGTATGCTCCCTCGAAGCGCTACAGTGAGGGGGGCGTGAGCTGGCTGACTATGTACAGGCTGCCGATTAGTTACTAGTTGGCTACATCCCACTCTGGGCGTAAAATTTAAGGACCGTTGGGTCTTAATTTTCAAGTGTAAACGATCCCTATGTTTTCTCCCAGAGTTGTAGGTGTTGCAGTCGGTTGCGTCCGGTAACTTCCGGAGGTCTGCGTCTTTGTGTGGGATTGGTGCCTTTTTTTTTGTTAGTTGACGTGTGTGTTCTATTGACAATTCATAAGTCGGTTGGTTGACTTACTTCGTCACTCAACTGACAACTACCTGGTACCTGGTAATGACTATGTATCATAGCCGTCAAGTCCAGCCAAGGCATGCTTCCCTCGCAGCCCTAGCCACTACTGCTCGTGGGCCACAACTCTGATGCAAGAAAGACTGGGGACTTCGGTTTTTGCTGCGTAGCAAGCAAACTTAACGCGATGCGGGCGCGAAACCACCGGTAAATGGTTGGCGTCTGCTCAAGTCCCAGCGAGCAGGCACCACAGCGAGGATCAACACTTTTTCTCGTAGTCTGGGGGGTGGTGCTTTCAGTAGAGTGTTAAAGGTGTAATGTCTGTGTGCCACATGGTTTACAAAGCTGCCTACTGCATCCGACAAAAAACACAAAACGAAAACACCACAGCACCGATGGAGCACGGACGCTCAACTAGCACGAAGGAAGAAACACCACACAGGACTGAAGAAGAGTAAATCTGTCCCACGCCGCACTCCCACAACTTCCCCGAACTGACCTGTGGAGGCAAGGAAGAAGAAGGCCTTGCAGGCGATGACGAAGAATCAAGTCCTCCCACATCAAAGGATACCTTCCTGCGCCCCCCTGGATCCCCATTCTCCACTGATGTCCCCACCACCGCCCCATCAGCTCCTCCGTCATCTGTTTCCGCTCCATCCTCGCTTTGCACCGGTCTCGACTTCCCGTCGCCGATATCAACGACCACGCTGGGGCCACCGTACTTCGTGTCCCCAGTTTTTTTTTCCAAACTCGTGTCGGAATTCTGGCCGGAATCGAGTGTTGGCCTTCTAGTCTGCGAGGGTGCCCCCACTCCGATACTCTCGTCAAGAACGCCGATGGCATCGTTGGTGGTGCGGTTGGTTGTTGATTCTTGTTCGACGAAGCCGGCGGGTGCGGTGGGTGCGTGTTCGCTACCCCTGTGGTCGTCTTGTCCTCCGCCACCATCACCATCGCGTTCGGGAGAGACGAGTGCTGTATTCCGCTGATTTCTGCCTGCATCTCCTTGGCGAGCCCCCCCCCCGGCTCCGTCGTCGTAGCCACCCGCTGTTTTCCTTCTCCCGTGATCGATAGGCGCCGTTCCATTGTTGGCGCCGTCACGTTCCCGCGGCACCGTATCCGTGTTACCAGGTTCGCCATAGAGCGTTTCCCCGGCGCCAGCATGCTGAGCGCTGTCGGTTAGATTGTTGCTAGCAACATAGCCGGGTGAGCCCTGAACACCGTCGGTGTCGCCAGGCGTGACTCCGCCCACACCATCACCGTATCCGGCCACTGCCACCCCTTCGCTCGGAACTGCAGTTGCTGTGGAACGCATATTTGCGTCGCTACCGTAAGCTATGCCCAGGGTACTGCTGGGGCTACGCTCGTGATCGCCGGCTGCAGCTCGTTCACTGGCATCGTTTCTGGGGCCAGCGTGATCAGCGCTTTGCGTTTCGCCGTGTGTTAACATAGTGTCACCGTCATCGAAATTGCCAGTGAGCCCCCCTTTTGCTCCCAAACCTGCGTTCACAGCGTATCCGGAAGACCCACCGCCATCGCTTCCCTTTTGATGTTGGGACTCCTCCGTGATGCTGCCGCGCGTCCCCCCCTTCCCAGTCTCAAGCCGCGCCACACGGTTAGAATTGCTGTCCTCAATACTGTCGACCCGAATACTGTCGACCCGAGGAATGCCTGCGTTATCACGGTTGTCTGTATCACCGCCACCATCTCTTCTTCTGCGTCCGTCGTCACCATTCGCTTCCCCGTGCTTTCTACTAGAGTTGTCGCCCATGCCCACATCACGTGTGCCGCGCTCAGCATCTGAAACGAGGTCAACACTAGCAGCTTGTTCATGGCCGCGCTCATCAGCGGTGGTGTCGGAGCGTTGCTGACATCGTAGGAAAAAGGCACGCAGAGCATGTGAGGAGGGACGGATCACCCGTGTTGCGTGGAATGGCTGAGTCATCACACGGTGGACAGATTAAACGCACCATCGTCTAAATTACGACCATAAGAACAAAAAGCATAACAACTAAAAGGCGTTTGGGTGATGGGAAATCGCCATTATACTTTCTGTAGTATCACTTGGAGATGGCAACGCGAGAGTGCCTGTGCGCCATGATTTGATTCGCCTTATTTTACGTTGTATTATTCTTGTTTCAGCATGCGAGTCCCAGACACATGCAAGTCATGGGGAGCTCGTCTCGACGTGTAACCATGCATTTTTTAGGCGGTACACGAAAATCACGGCTCGCTACAGAAGCAGCCTACTGGGCGTTGTCGGCGGATCAAACGCAACCCTCCGGAGACAAAAAAAAACTCCCGAAACCCACTCAACGAACATGCTCGACGTGGGAGTCAACCAACAACGAATGGGGCGCTCCCGAGGTGAAGCGTGGCCCACTACCGCAGCATCAATACCTCCCACTGCAGCATCAATACCTGCTGTTCTTTGTCTTGGGAATGTCCGATGTCCGTTACGTCGCGCGCTCTTGCGTCCCTGAGACCGGCAGCATCGCCGTCCCCTCCACCCCCAGACAACGGTGTATCGGCGAGAATTTCGTCACCCTGACGAACACCATGCGTGTTGCCACCCGAACCGTTGCTGAGCGTCTCTCCCTTTGGCAAGGAATCTCTACCAGAACCTAGCATCCGCGCGCTGTTTTCCCGCTCAGGGACCCCCACACCCCCCCCCGGTTCTCCTGTACCTTGCTTTGCCGCAGACCCTTTGCCTCCACGTTCACTGATACTCTGTGTCAACGCCCCAATATCGCTGGGGTGAAGAAGAATATCGTTCATTCGGCGAGCTTCGCCGTGCTGGTTGTCGGCGCCTCGTGCACCCTCTCCTCCTGGTTGAATGTGCTGGACATCCAGCCCAGCTGTGCTACGATCCACGCTTGACGCATGCTCCTCTCTCGCGGCCCCACCCTCTCGACCAACATCGCTACTTCCGGGTATACGACCACCCGCCCCCGGGATGGCACCCGCCGGCGGCACGGCAGATCCAAGGGAGTCCGCGCCTAGAGCTTTCGCATACCCCGCCCCGCTATTAGCAGTCACACCCCCAAAAAGGTTTGCCTTAGATTCACGAATGGTGCCGTTAGGAGCTGCGCCCGCAAGAGCAGCTGCACTAAGTTCATGAATGGTACCACTATCAATCATTGTCGTTTCTAAGTCACGTAACCGATCGGGTTTTGGCCCCTCAATTGGCACGGCCTCTTTGTGTATCTCCCGTCCTCTGTTGCCGCTACTTTCGGCATTCGTTGCTCCCAGCACCGGCCATGTTCGGAGCTCTTTGAGAGCTTGCAGGCGTTTCCGGAGAGTCCTCAGACGCTGGATGTACTTGTCCTTAAGCTGGGGGGAAAGAGTGTCCCGCCTGCCGGTTTTTTCGGCGAGCAATGCCGTGATACCGTCCACGTCGAGCGGAAGAGACTCTCGCTCCCTGGTATGAATGTCAAGCGCGTTTCATACAGAGGGACACCACTTGAGTCGGTGGTGATGATCTGGGCCACAAATAAAGCAAAGGTGCCACTTCGTAAAAAATATTGACGCGAGTATTGTACCGAAGGAATCACACTACAGTAAGTTCATTGGCTTTACTGCGCCCTGGCTAGAGCAACTTGTTGCAAGCAAAACCATGGCACAGGATAGCAGCAGTATGGGTTAGTCGTGTCAATCGTTTTTATACCGAACGCTTGGTATGTCTTTATTCTGTGGCTAAGAAAAACGAAAAATTCTCGGTCGACAAGAGGGAGTGGGATGCTCTTACCGACCGAGTTCGTCGGCTAGCGCATCGCGCATGCGGTTGGTGGCCTCGGAAAGATCCTCATCGACGATGCACTCGATGTCTCGGTCAGGCTTGAAGCTCGGTGGCACTACGTTCGTGTTGGTGATGGTCTCGAGAAGCAGCCACAGAAAAGCCGTGTACTTCATTCATTTTCCCCCCGTGACGCCAAAAAAAAGAACACGCGCAAACAGCGAGGCGTTAGCTTCATCACCTGGGCGTCAGCTATTTGAACAGCATTCCCCCACCATACCTCAACCAATATATTCGGTCCAATACCCGCCCTGTTGCCTTTCTGCTGTCTTCACGCCGTCGCTGCCAAACCTTTCAGACTTGCACCCACCTTTCTGGGGACACACTTATTGGAACTAGCATGAGATAAGTTTTACAGTTCAAAGAGGGTCACCTCGTCCCACCCCCCCCCCCCCGCCCATCGCAGCATGCGCCAGACCACCCTCCTCCCGAGGCGTCCGACGACAGAGGTAGCACTTTTTGACAACAACAAAAAACAGACCAACCGAGCTCCTTGATCCAGTACTGTCGGAATATCATCAGCGTTTGCCAAAACCTTCGTGATGTGCCGAGGCTTTGAGATACGTACGTACAGTAGTTCATCGGGTGTTGGCATTTTTTTAATTGCATTTCACATAGTCAGTGTTTGGGTGGCTTACTAAACATTTAGGTGCTGCCTTTACCGTAACACCCCTCTCCTCAGCGAACGAAAGAAAATGAAAACAAAATGCGACAGGGAGTCTATCGCCCCCCCACCCCCCCCCTTTGTCCACCCCCCCCCCACTCGTTCGCACCTCTTCCTCGTTGATGTTCTCAGTCCAAATATCGGCCAGCTCGAACATGCTAGAGGCGAAAGCCTCCTTCGTCATCTTGTTGTCCCACCTTGCCGTGTCCCTCGACCAGTCCACCTCCGCCGACGTTTCGGCAACCTCGTCGGAAGTGTCGGGGATCTGCGCCGTGGTAGTTTGTGAGGGTATGGAGTCCATATAGCAGTGGTCCATACAACTACAGAGTAGTGCGCGACACTGCTCAACAGGTATTTATTTTGAGCCAGCCTCGAAATCTTACGTGAGACAGGGTGTGCCCCTGCAGAAAGTAATTTCAGAAAGTGAACAACTTTTTCTTCTTCTTTTTTTTCAAAGAAGCTGTACAGCAGGGCCCGAACTAAAGCGAAGCCTAAGTGAAGGTTTTTTTCCCTTCGATCACCAGCAATATAAATATATATAAACACCACCAGATCACGGGTGAAGATGCCGAAGACAAATGCTAATCCCGCACTTTCGTGCAAAAATCGAGCTGCTGTTGTTTTAACTCCAAGATCACACCGTGATGTCGCGTATGGTATCATACGCACAGGTGGCCGGGACCCCCCCCCCCCTGCACGATGTGGGCGTAAAATAATAATTGTGCAGACATTCAACAATGTAGCAGACGTTTAGGCGTGCCAAATTGAGAGGCTTTCGGCACCTTTTGGGGTTTGCTACATTCGTTCGATGTCTCCACACATATTCTTGACTCCCACATTTTGCAATGGGGGGAGGGGTCCCGGCCACCTGGGCTTATCCTGAG
The DNA here is from genome assembly GCA_031213475.1 of Nereocystis luetkeana. Lineage (NCBI taxonomy): Eukaryota > Phaeophyceae > Laminariales > Laminariaceae > Nereocystis > Nereocystis luetkeana. The sequence continues at coordinate 618,626 of JARUPZ010000018.1, forward strand.
GCAATCGGTGGGGCTTTTCTGTAGCTACGTACTCGCTTCCCCTCTACAGACAGTATTCGATGGATGGAGCAAGCTGTCAACGTCGTTATCCCACCACCCAAGACGGGGATGAGATCAGGCGTTTTCTCCCGAACGTTTTTGTGTAGAATTGTATTTCAAGTACATCAGCTGTGGGTTCGATCGATCGATCCACTAATTGAGCGGTCGATACCCAGCTTTGCCAGCTGCGTGATAACGCCCGTCTCGCGGGCTTTGCTCGTACATTCTACGTGGTTAATGTATTTATTGGACGGGGGGAAACGAAACAAGCAACCCGCAACGTACGTACCAACGCCAGGTGAAGCTTTCGGTTGAGCTTGACGTAAGACTCCTTCGTCATCTCGCCGGAGCCCTGGGGGTTGAGCCCGGGAAAGCACCAGTACTCGTTCGTAATTTCCTGTAAAGCATCGTCGGGACGCGAATAAGGCAGGGGCGAGGAGAAGGAGGGAAAGTCCAGGATTTCGTACAGAACAAATGCGCAACAACCGCGGCACCACCTAATTTCCATTCATTGTAACTTGACGTGACTCGTTTTCGCAAAACTTTCCATTTGACCGTTCTTCCATGGCTTCGGCCCTTGAATCGGAGACTGTGTCCATGCTGTTGTCCAGACTCGGCTGATCCACTGCCGCCGCCCCCCTTCAGGAAGCGTTCGCTACAATAATTCCGCAGACGCTGTGAGCAACTTTGCTGCAAACCGGGAACAAGACTGCCGTACAAGCACGTACACCCCACCCCGCCTGTGACCGCTCGTTTCATTTATACTTCGAAGTATATATATTTGTCCACAGGAAAACGCTATCTCTAGCTTTGCCGCAAATTCGGGAACAAGACTTTTATCATGTTCAGGTGGACTCGGAGCGGTTGCTTGCCGTACAGCACCTGAATGAGGGGCTTGTTTCTCAAGGCCAGCCTTTTCCTGACGCTGATTGGCGTGTTGACCGCGGGGTTTCCCTGTCGCTTGTAAGGTACCGGGTCGTCCCCCTGACGAACGATTGTAACCACCTCGTCTTTCTGCAGGTTCCACATCACTTCCCGCTGCGCGCGGGCCAGCTCCCTGCGCTCTTCCTGGGTCATGCGGGTAATCGCAGCGCCCTGGCCCAGCTCAGGAGTGCTGGCCCTAACGCCCGTTTTAGTAGTTGGTTCGCGTGCAAGGAGAGTTGCATACACGAGTTAGCCGGATGCGATCGATTCGTCACGATGGTCGAAACGGCAGATGCGATTTGACAGTACAAGTCTTGACTCGTTGAGATCGAGAGTTCACGCCATGGGCTTTCGCGGCGTAAGACGACGCCTTTTGCGCCTAGTGTACCCCCTCCCCTCACCCGACCCACTCCGAAAAGGGGGCGATACGTCCCAGAAGAGCCCATGGGAAAGACCTCACTATACCACGTTAAGACATCACGGACACAACGGACACCACCGACACCGAGAACACCAACGACAACACCCGCAATGTTCTATTTTTTACGGTTTGTACCAGGTACGAGGGGAGGTCGCAAAATACGTCAGCTCTGAGTCTTGACATGATTGGTCGCTAGGCAGGTTTACTATTCATTCCTCGTGAAGGATGTCACTATGGACGGAAATTTGAGGACCGTTCATGTGTAAATGCCAAAACCCAACGGTCCTTACATATATGCCCAGAGTGGTACTGTACGTACAATAAATAGGTCGTGGCGACCTTGTGTCGTCGATGACAAAAGCTGAGACTTCCGCCGGAACGGCGGGCTTGTTGCGTGTACCTGGTGCCATATGTTACTCACCGTTGGCTATCGCGTCGCAGGTTCTTCGCCATAACGGTGGCGTATTTGACGTGGCGAGGCCCAGGCACCTCAGCAACTTCTGCCGCATTCTGCGCCAATTCCGTTGCCATCTCTCGTTCAAGCTACCCAGACGATGACGGGATACGAACACAAACAAACACACAACACCGACGAAAAATCGCGCACAACGTTTACAGCCTGTGTTTCGGGGTACTCGTAGTGTAGCAGTTCACGTCGGAAGGAGTGTGAAAGTAAGTGATCTTTACGAGCAAGCTCCTCCCTGCCTGTGTGCACGCATTCGCCTACTGTAGTGGTTTATATCATCGTGACCTAAACCGCGATTACAATAAAAAATTATGGTTGCTCACGGTAAGGGATGTGCGATACCTGGTAAACTTTTCGAAGCTCCCGGAGCGAGCACAGCGAATGGTATTGCTTTAGCGCTGGGGAGGTACCAAAGTACTTTGCCCAATTGTCGCCCGTTCGGCGAGCTGTTACGAACATATGTACAAGAGCGTGTCTCATCTATTCTTCACCTCGTACCAGGTACAAGTACGTGACACCTCAACCGAGTACGAGTACGAATCCCATGCGAGTGGTAGGGCGGTCTTCGCCCAGAAACAAGTCGTACTGTAGGAAGGCTCTTCTGTGTTTGTTTTAACTTTGAACGGCCCACACATATTACGTAGAACTACGAATCGTGAAAGTATCGTGAGTTCGTGAAACCTACTGTACTATTATGCTATCGTGTAGTACTGTAGTTCCACCATGACGAGGTCGGGCGTGGCTAGAGCCCCACCCCACCACCACGCGGCCACGCTGGGAGGTGTCTGACAGCGTACATCCGGTTCAGACGAAATATCTGACCTGCACCACGTGGCTGATGTTGCCATCGGAGGCGACGTGCCGGAGCCAAGTCTCGCTTGATGAGCTCGCATCCTTCCTTCCGGTGGAGCTTGCTTGGGGTCCATCAGGACCGGTTCCGCCGCCATCCTTGCGCCGACGTTGACTTTCGGCGGAAGGGGTCCTTCTGGTGGGTTGCCCGCCTATATCAAGGGCTCGTTGGCTGCCGGCGGTACGCTTCGGTGCGTCAGCGGCAAGGGAACGGGCAGCGGAGGGCGACCTCTTCATCAAGGGGAGCTCGGAGCGCTGATCTCCACGTCCCTCGAGCACACCCACATCGACATCACCACCCCCAGGCGGTGCCGTCATGATGGATGATGGGTGTGCGAGAGATGTACGAGGTATTTATCACTACTCGTCGTAGGCCTTCGCCGTACCAAGCTCCAAGTCGTTCATGTGTGCTCTACGTATCGGGCTGTAGAGCCTACAAGCAGCAGCAATAACGAGCACAGCGTGCGTGTGTGCGTGTTTGTCTATACATACAAGAAAGCACGAAGCACGACCCGGTACGGTGGTACGGTACGTAGCGGTAAGTCGCTTTACTCGTACGACTATCACACCGCATATTTGGGCGTTTCAATTTTCAAGCACTGGAACCACAACATCCCAACATGACAGTCCCGTCCAGATGACTACCAGGGTATCATTTTGAACGGAAATTTAAGGACCATTGTATATTTAATAAAAATATTAAACGTTTCTTACATTTCCGCACATATTGGTATGCTTCACAGGCCAAAGTCCAAGTCGAAAGCACTCTTATCATAATAAAAATAAGAGCATTGACCAGGCAAAGGCAGAGCACAACTGCCTGTTGTGCTCTTGCGTGTCATGCCTCTGCTTCACTGCTGGTCAAGGTTACAGCGCCAGGAACACCGACCGAAACTGAGCCTCACGAAGCCATATACCATTCTTGTCGTTTGTTACTGGCTGTCGGTGGCGCAGGGCTTCACTGCAAGAAGCTCTAATGCTGCCGTTGCGCTACGCAGCAGCAGCAGCAGTAGCCTCTCGTGGGTCCTCTGGGGCAGTTCTTCTCCTGCGGCGTCATCCCTCACTGGGGAGCGACGAACAAAAGCATCCTCGGCAGCGGCATCATTGGTCATGTCGGAAGCTGGGGCCGAACCCAGGCGAACGTTGGTGGTGATCGGGGGGGGAGCTGCGGGTTACTTCGGCGCTATTCAAGCGGCCTCGTCCTCGTCGTCCAGCGAGCTGCGCGTTGTGGTGCTGGAGGCCGGCAAGCTGCCGCTGCAGAAGGTCAAGATCTCCGGCGGGGGGCGTTGCAACGTGATGCACGACACCAGCAAGGTAGAATATGTAGGTGCGGCGGTCGGCCGGGCGCGCGCGAGCTCGAGTCGAGCTCGAGATTTTAGTGATAATAAGAGCTAAAAGTAGTGGCCTGTGAGAGGCTTGCGTGCCTGCCACGATAGTGCGCAACAGGGCACGGCGAGGTGTGACAGATGACAGCACGACAGCAAGCCTTCACGTGCCAGCCTCGGGCCTGTTACGTTCTTATTAAACGCTTGGAACTTCAAAACTGTTCCTGTTTTAGTATGCCCCGCGGAGTACCGGCTCTCCTTGGTGGGTGGGTGGGTGGGGTGGCCGTGTTACGAACGTGACTGTTTACTGGCCCCGCTGGCGTGACAGCGGTCGTACCACCAATCTAGGTTATAACTGCCACCCGAAAACCGTGTACATACGTAATGGACCCATGTTGCCAAACGTAATCTAACGTCTGCGAGTACAGCAGCAGCGCCCCGTAGTGCTGCTGTAGACCGCGGACAATATGATGTACCGGCATTGTCCTATACACAGATCTGAGTACCGGCAGTGTCGTACGTACATACCTGGTTACCCTCTAGGACCAGGTATCCCTTTACTACAGCAGTAGTCGCGTATGACATCATACTGGTGTGTTGTCCTGACGGTGTGTGCCACTGCGACAAATCCCCGTCAATTTTATCGCCCTGTCACAGGCAGTGTCGCTCATCGCGAAGGGGTACCCGAGGGGGGGCAAGCAGCTCATTGGGCCGTTCAAGTCCCTCTTCGGCCCGGTGGAGGCAGCGGGGTGGTTTGGGGCAAGGGGCGTCTCGCTGAAGACGGAGGGGGACGGCCGCATGTTTCCCGTGACGGACGACAGCCAAACCATCATCGATTGCCTAGAAGGTAAGAACAACTGCAGTCGGTGTTTCCTGCTTCGTTCCTGTCGTAGTGTATGGTGCCTTCGTACGAGGCACCGGGTACCAAGTATTTACTACCTTAGTAGCTCCCTTGTCGCCACCGCCATGATCATGTACACAACTTTGTTCGGGAATGTAAGGGCCGTTGGTGCATACCTGGTACTTATCAATACCTAGTTGTCCTTACATTTCCGTTCAGAGTGGTACTGTACAAGGTATACGAGGTAACGCATGGCGGGGAAGATAATATTACCGCAAGCAAATTCAAAAGTAAATCCGTTGAGGAAGCTTGGCGGCGTGGGATACGCTAGACACACTGGTTAACGAGCCTGTCGACGCGACAAGTGCTGCGGCTTACTTTCAATCCCACGCACGTATGTATTGTTTAATTCCTGGTACCGTACGTATGCACATTATCCCGAACTCAGACGAGGTGTCTGTTGGGTCTTATTTTTTCATAATACATGCCACACGCTTTAAAAAAAACTCTACTACCGACAGGAGCCGCGAGAAAAGCCGACGTTCAAGTTGTCACTTCGGCGAGGGTAACGTCCATTACGCGCAGAGCCCACCACAACGGCGACGATGACGATGGCTACAACGGCAGCATCGACGGCAAAGCAGAGCAACCACAACCACAGCAGCAGCAGCAGCAGGAGCAGCAGCAGGAGCAGCAGCAGCAGCAGCAGGAGCAGCAGCAGGAGCAGCAGGAGCAGCACTTCGATGTCTCCTTCACCACCGCAACGCCTCTCTCACAAGCTGTCCGTTCAGCGCTCGGAGCGACGGTGGAAACGGCGGAGTCAGCGGGAGTCGGCGGGGTCGCAGCGAGCGATCCCAGCCACTCTAAAGTTGTAGACGGGGCGGCGACTGGGGCGGCGGGAATTGCGGATCGGAGAGCGCAGATGAGCACTGCGGGGTCCCGTAACTCCGAGAGGAGTTCATACAGAATTTCGTGCGAGTATGTCTTGCAGGCGACGGGGGCGGCGAGGGAGGGGCACGCCTGGGCCAAGAGACTCGGGCACGCGGTGTCGGCGCCGGTTCCGAGCCTGTTCACGCTCACGGTAAGGGACCCGAGGTGAGTTTTCGTTTTTTTGTGCTATACGTCCAAGCGTTATTTAGACGTACACTATTAATATCTGGTATGGTGTCCTCCGTTCTGCTGGGTGTAACGGCGGCGATGCGCGCTCAGCTGCCAAGGAAAGGCGTTTAGTATTGTTGTTGCCGCCACTGTTTTATGCTCAGAAAAGGTATCCATGCGGGTGTTGGTTTGCTTTATGTTTGGTTCGTTAGAAGCTACTCGTTGGGCTACTTAGTCTTGATTATATTGATACGAAGTACAAACGTAGACAACGAGTTCGATAGTGTAAGACTACGAAGTACCACACTGGACGGAAATTTAAGGACCGTTAGGTATTCATATGAATGCCCAAGAGGTCCTCATATTTCCCTCCAGAGTGATCTGTGGACAAAGCGTAGTTCAAGGAAATATGCGAAGTATCGAGCGGTTGCGTCTGTCCGACGGATACGTTTTGTTGCTCTGGCCGACCTTTGATGGGCCCTTGACCGTTGGGCAAGAAGAGGGGAAAAGGTAATTTTTTTTTCTCCTGTGGACTAATTTAACTATTTGCTTTTCGATAGGAAACTTTCTGCTCTTGAGCACCCCGCCGCTTTGGGCGTATGCACAACTTCGATCGTCAAGTCTAGGCCATGACGAATACTATCCAAAAGGGTGGTGGTGGGTGGTGGGCCGGTTCCTCCTCCCGTCGGTATCATTTTCGTAGCTCATTCGTTGTTAATCCGTTGTGGTTTCATACACAGTTTACGCCCTGCCGACCTCGCTAGCTTTGAGAAACCCTGGTACCCGGTTACAGGTGCATAAGATGAGGCATTACGTAAGGGATAGGACCGGACTACTGCTGCTGCTGTGCAGGCTATCTCTGGGTGTATTGAACCACTCTCACTGTTATTATTATTATTGTTGTTGTTGTTGTTGTCGTTGTTGCTGTTGTTATTATTATTACTATTATTTCTATTGTTATTATTATTATTATTATTATTATTATTATTATTATTATTATTATTATTATTATTATTATTATTATTATTATTATTATTATTATTACTATTGTTATTGTTATTGTTATTTATATGGTAGCTCTTGCCTCACCCTTTTATCTTCTTGAACGAATGGCGAGTGGTTCCTCTTTCAGAGGGACAGTAAGCCTCCTTGACAAGTAAAGGGGATGCGGGGACACCATAACACAGTTCCTCTCAGTATCATTACGGTATTGCATCCTCGTCCTCCTCCCGGCTACTCCATTCCCTCCCTCATCCCTCTCCGTCGGCGGTCGCGTGGTTCTGGTCACGAAACGTTTGCGTTCGCGTGCTCTCGCCGCACGTCGGCAGGTTGGAAGGCTTGGCCGGACTGTCCGTGCAGGACGCCGAGCTGAAGCTCTTCGCGGATAACCCGAAACCGAAGGGCGATGAGGGGTCTCCGGCGCGAAACGGCAGAAGTCACGCCGACGGGACTGTCGGCTGTGGCACCACCACCAACCAAGCGCAAGGGGGCGAGGAAGGACTAGGGGCAGAGACAGGGGGCAGTGCAAGTAAGAAGAAAACGAGAAACAAGAACAAGGCGGAGAAGAAAAAGCTAGCCATCATACAGCGGGGGCCACTCTTGATTACCCATTCCGGTGAGGGTCGTTTTCCAATTTTACCGTATTTATTTTTTTCTGGGCCTTCTGCCACAGAAAGCGCGAGAGTAGCGCGTGAGTTAATAGAATAAAAACCTCCAGGAAGACCGACGAAGAGTGGAGATACTGGGCCCTTCGCGTGATAAAGCGGTGGGGATACTGAACCCTGTGCGTGAGAAAAGCCGAAGGCGTTACTCGGGGGGGGAGAGAGGAAGACACATGTGACCACGGCTTGTCCAGAATTTCGCCGAAAGTAAAACCTTATGCGATTTGAGATTGGAACGTAAAACTAATGACCATCAAAACAAGAAAATGTATAACTTCAAGTCAGCCTTCTGGGCCGTGCAGCTCTCAGACTACCTAAATCAGTATCTCCAACTTGTTGGCGCGTTGCCCTCCCTTGCTTCCCCTATCCCGTGTTCGTCTAGTCTGTGTTTTTTTTTTGTTTGTGTCTTTCCCGACCGGGAGCCGTGCTCTTTTGCCCTACAGTAGCGCTTTACACCGAACCGGATACACCGTAAACCCAAAACATTTTTTCGGTGAACAGGAGTGTCTGGACCTGCCGCTCTTAAGGTGTCCGCGTTTGGAGCGAGGCTGCTGAACGAGGGCAGCTACAGGGGCAAGCTGGTGGTGAACTGGCTGGCGGGGAACAATCCGAGCAGGGCAAGTGCAAGACGCGGGGGGTCGGGTCCGCATTCAGCAGTATGTACGGCGTTTTCCCACTGGAGTACGAAAAACAAGTTGGGCTTACGATGGAGTTTGATTTTTGTGTATGCGTGTGCGACATATGGGCGACGTGCCATTCGCTCGCTCTCGTGACTGCCCCCACAAAACAAATGTTTCTCCCGCCAACCAGTTTTCTCTTGTTGTGATTGTTATGTCGTTGTTGTTGTGCTTGCGATGTCGTGTTCACCTGAAACCGTTATCCCTGCTCAACAGCATTCAACACACTGATGTATTAGGGTCCGTACTGATTCTTCTTCCTACGTATGGCTGGTAGATAAGCTGCAGTGTACCATGAGTACTTGGTGGCATGTCCTTAGTGCGATGAGCAGCACACCGAGAAAACCCGCGCGCCATTCTCCTAGCGCTAGCCCCAGACCGGACACGTGCGTGCTGACGGGTGAGATGCCGCCACGGCTTCCAGGCTCTCCGACATGTGTGCGTCACCTCCGGCAAACTCGTTAACCAGCGGAACCGGTAACAACGACGCAGTCGTTCGTAGGGGCTTTGCTATGTTTTCAGCTACAGTACTTTCAGGGAAATTATTTTCTATGCGGGATTTTGCGGTGGTATTGGTAGTAGGGGCGAGGGACTGAATAGCCTCTGTTTAGTTTCGTGGTATTGGTGACGTAACGTCGGCGGCTGATGTTATCATCCTTCACTGTTAACGCTTCTCTTCCAGTTTTTTTTCAAGAGTAAAATGTCAAGTATACTAACATCATAATATGTGGCTTCTGCTGGTAAGATTATACTACGGTATATTGCAAATGTGATGAAGCAGACCCACGACTAGTGCAAACACTGTACTCTTAAGCCAAACAGTTTGTCCCTGAACCGGGGAGAAGTCTTAAACGGGAGTTGTACATCACATAGTCACAAAGAGGGTAACTTATCGTACTTTGTTCACGCGCCTTCTCTTGCCCTCCCAAAAACCCTCCGCGGCAAACGGCAGGCGCTCGAGGACCTCCAGGCGTTCCGCATCAAGAACCCCAAGAAGACCGTGTACGCCTTATGTCCCATTGGTGGGCCTGTTGCTGCGGGTGCCTCTGATAGGTCAACCGGAGCGCGCCCGCCGCCATCGTCGTTATCGCCGCCGCAGTCGTCGTCGGCCCTGCCCCGAAGACTGTGGCAGAGCCTGGCGCTAGCGGTGGGCGTGGAGGCGGGAGACAAGTGGGCGGAGTTGTCGAAGGCGAAGCTCTCCGCGTTAGCGCAGCAGCTAACGGCGTGCGACCTGCAGGTGAGGGTGTCACAGCGGTTGTTGTTGACCTGTGTCTTTCGTTGTCGTTTGGTTTTCGTTCTATGTATATACGGGAAAGAAAGGCGGGCCTTTTCTCTCTCTCCCGCGCCCCTCCCCCCTCTACACCGTGATGGTCAACTTGTAGTACACGCGTGTGTATGTACGTATGTCAGACGAGTTGGTGCCGCATTTTTTTCGTTGTTGTTGCTCTTTCTGCCGGCGATGCGGCAGACTTTCTCGGTGTGATCTTGTGTGCATCACCATGTGTGCGCTACCAAATGATTGAGTAGGTCTTCCTTCGGAAACGCTTTTTTTTAACAAAAGACTGGGTCGAGTGGAGTGCGCTTATCTTCCTCCAGAAACGCTTTCGGCGACAGAGCGGAGAATAGAACAGATGCGCCCCCGTCCGTCTACTTCGAGAACGCTCTCGATCGACACCGCTCAACAGTCACGGCGCGCAAGAAAGCACACGCGGTGACCCCCGTCCCCTCATCTGCCGCCCCTCCACTGACTGCGGACGCCCCACCCCTTCCCCCATTTTCTCGTCCGTGATATCGTTGTTGGCGATGTGTGTGGCCGACTTGAAGTGATGGCAGTCGAAATATGAGCGCTTGGATTGCTGTAACAGTTCCTGGCTTCAGCTCAGAAGATTTGAATGTTGAAAAGGCGAAGATGTTAACGTTGAATGAGGCCGCTCTCGGATGTAAGACGAGAGCAAAGGTGGGCGTGAGACAAATGGTATGTTGTCATCTGTCAGATGCACCTTCTTCGGCTACGTGTACCGTATCGGATCATTGCACTGACCGACCTGGAGCAAGAGGCCTTGGTGTACAATCCTGAGGATTGATACCCTCTGGTGACAAGATAGCTACTTGGTGTTATTGTCAATCGCACGATGAAAAGTCTCCTAACGCGCTTCTATGTGCGAGTACGCGCTGCAACGTACCGAGTTCCGAACAGGAACTGCAGTAGTTTTACCTCGTTTCGGCGACCATCGTAATCAGAACAGTACATAGATAGACCGCATAATACTGCATGCCATGTTTATGGCGACCATCGTGATCAGAACAGTACGTAGATAGACCGCATAATACTGTATGCCATGTTTATGGCGACCATCGTAATCAGAACAGTACGTAGATAGACCGGATAATACTGTATGCCATGTTTATGGCGACCATCGTAATCAGAACAGTACGTAGATAGACCGCATAATACTGTATGCCATGTTTATGCTTCAATAGCACTCCATGCTACTGAGCACTGGTCATTGATGGCTACCGGTATGTACCGAGCAGCGACTTAGGCTACCAGCTACGCTGTAGCAAAGTAACTATCACCAAGACGACCCCTCGATGGAGGTGATATCGCCAACTCCTCGCTCTCGCCCAATTTCTCAATGCTCGCTGCTGCCGCTGCTGCTGCTGCATATGTGGCAGATTGTTGGCAAGGGTTCCTTCAAAGAGGAGTTCGTCACTTGCGGAGGCGTGGAGCTGTCCGACCTCGACATGCGCACCATGGAGAGCCGGCTCGTCCCCGGACTGTTCTTCGCCGGCGAAGTGGTCGACATCGACGGTGTCACCGGCGGTTTTAACTTCCAGAGCGCGTGGACCACCGGCTGGGTGGCCGGTACCGCCATCGGCGCCAGGGCAGCGGAGGCGGGGGAAGGGGTAGGGGCGGCAGGGGCAGGGGCCGAGGCGGCCGTGATGGCCGCAGCGGAAGAAGCAGTAGCGGCCGGCGAGTTCGAGCACCGCGGCTCACCAACTATTAATAGTAGCATTCGCGAAGAGGAAGATCGGAAGGGTGCTGTGGGCGGCACGGGACCTGGCCGACGGAAAAAAGCGGCCGCCGGCGGGCGGCGGGAGTGACGTCGCGTCGAAAGCGTGTGTTGGGCGGCGTGCGTCGCTCCCGCGCAAATCTTCCATTGGTTGGGCGATTAAAGTTTTGAAAAACGTTCTATTCATTGGGTGTGTCGTCGTCCTCGTTGTTAGTTGTCCACGGTCGAGGTGCGCGGCTTTCAGCTGTGCTGTCTCCTGGGATAGATGCGGTTCATCTGTGCACTCTGCGGAATTTTAGGAGATTGTCTACGTGCTCTCAATGCGGGGTGAGATTGATGCTATTGCTTCAATATCGTTGCTTCAAAAGAAGGGGTCAATATTGTTTAGTGGTCTGACCTTTATTGTTAAAAGTGCAGACAGAACAAAACATATGTTTAATTCTGCGAATGACAAGGAACGCAAAAATGATGTGTTCTGCCTCTGCATACAGGTGGCGAACGTGGAAACACCACCATCCCGTCCCGTCGCGTGCCCGTGTGCTTCAAACGAACGTCTCGCGAATAGATCCACTCCAACCAGCACCGCTCGACTACGCGACAAAGCGCGATTCCGCCTAAAAAATGAGGCGTCTATCTATGGTTTCGCGGTCATCGAACCCTACGTCTTCCTTTTTTTTTTTTTTTTTTGGATAATCACTTTTACATTCCATCTTGACACGGTAGAGGTGCTACCCTCAGCGATCTTCTGGACTAGCCGTGGTCACAGGGGTCGTCCCTTCTCTCCCCTGGTACGTGCCTCCATTTTTAGCGTGCATAGGGTTTTTAGCATTCCCGCCGATCGTCGATTTTCATCGAATGTTGCTATAACTCACGCTCTTGCGCTTTCCGCTAATCTATTTTTATGCAAGAAAAAAATGCTACTGTACGAGTATGCCCTAGGTGAGACTCGAACCCACGAAATTGATCTTAGTAGCCACGCGGACCGCCTACCAAGCCACCGGGGACGCCGGCTTCGGGGCAGCAGGGTAAAACGTAAGAGCAGGTAGGTTCTTTCGCCTGTCATAACTGCTTGTAGTGCAAAAACTATCCTACCCTTTTTGTCCCCCAACAGTGGGGGTAGCGCAGTTGGAGAGGGGGAACCTTACGCGGGCACTTACCCGGCATACCGCCGACTCATGCGACATCGGTCCTCCGTGCGTCCAAACCATGAGCGGTGCTGCCGCCGTCGGTTCAGGGCAATAGCACACTAGGATAGTAAGCAACTCTCGTACGAGTACAATCGCGAGAGGAGGAATGATACACCATTTATCGCAGTATTCATGACAATCGATGACCGCGCAGGTTCGTGAGTTCGTCCGTACCTATCTAGGAAACCACGACACTGCGAACTCAAACGACTCCAGCCTTGACGACTACGTTTCGCAAACATACACACATCATACCTGTAGTGCACCATCGGCGTATACCCCACAACAAAACTGGGAAATCAGTGCTACGATTCAAAATTGTGCGCGCCACATGAGCGCACGTCTCATCTCTCCGCTAACCAGGAGTGAGCCCGCCAGAACAGTTCTTCTATGTTACGGCCTCGTGAGTGTCATTCTAGGACATGACTCTGAGTTAGGTCTTGCCCCAGGCCCCTTCACACTTAGAGTGAGTAGTACGCATGCATGCAAAACCTACAAACAACATTGAAACACACACTAAACGAGTTGTGCGCACCTATCGCACGCACAACCAGCTAGCTCCCTACCGCGAAAGCTCACATCGAACAAGACCAATTACACGATCGCGTCTACTACTATGATACCCCTACCACCACTACACTGTTACGACTACTGGACGCGCGAACTGCACCGAAAACAGAAACTACGGGGCGAAAAAAAAAGAACGCGCAAAATTGTCAGCCCAGGCAAACTCTACAATCTCTCATCATACAACTGGTTGTGTATCGGTATCGTACTCGTAGTCTCATGTCTATAGCATATGATTAACGTTTTGCATTTGCACACGGGGAACACTTCTTGAGCGAGCATACAGACAAGACCCACGTCCGCCCATCCGGATGCGTGGTCTGTTTGGTCCGCCCTGCACCAAAATTACCCCAACGAACAACCAAACCTCAAGGACAAGCGCGAACGCGTAGGACACAGATTGTCTGTCGATCGGCGCCGCCGCGACACAAAAAAAACTCACCCCCGTTTACTATATAACTGCCCCCACGTTTCCGAGAAAAAACTACTTGGAATTAGAGAGGGGTGCGTTTTCGCACTTTGATTCTATCAAATGGTATGTGAGGCCCAGCCCGTATAGGTGGCAGTCTGAGCGAGCGCCCCAAGGACACAACCCAAAAAGGCCAGCGAACAAACCAAAGCTCGAATATTTCAGGAGTTCGCTACTCTGCCGAGCTCGCCCCCCCCCCCCCCCCCCCATCCTCCCCCTTCCCGCAACCTCTACACGCAAGCGAAGGGCGCGTATGCTACCGCCATCGCCACCGCCACAGTTACAGCCACCACTATACCGGCACTGGCACCGATATCGTTGCCGCTCTCAACACCGCTGCATTTACCGCCACAGCGACCACCCCAACGACCAGCACGGCTACCGCTACATCTACCGTCACAGCTACCGCGACAGCCATCGCTATCGGCTACCGCTACCTGCTGCATGCGTATCTACATCTTCCGCTTGCGGAGAAACATGGGCTTGAGGTCGTCGTCATCCGAGACGTCATCGTCGTTTTCGCCATCTTCGTCGTTCCGGGGGTCCCCCCGCGCGGCGTCGTCCGCCTTGTTCTTCGCCGGCCTCTTCAACACTCGATCCTCGTCCCCTTTCCCAGCACAGAGTCCAGCGGCGGTGTCCGGCTGCGCGCTTCCGATCCCGCCGCTCTGCTCGCTTTGAGCGCTCCGCTCGCTTTGAGCGCTTTGCAAGTTATGAGCCCTCTGCGGAGGAGACCTGTTTCTGTCAACGTCGCGCGCTCTCGATCCGAGGGTGCCCCACCCACTCCCTACTACCGCCCCTGAAGGCCGCAAGCCCAACTTACCTTGACTACTTCCGGAGGAAGCGCTTGCCGCAGCCGTTGACGAAGAAGATCCCACTGGTCCCGCTTGAGATAGCCAGGGGGTCGGGGGGTGGGGGGGGGGTGGCAGGGGGCCGCGGGAGTGCGCCGGAGTGCCGCATGCAAGCCGCGTCCGAGGGCGAGTAGGATAACAGACGGAAACGGAACGAGAGGACAGGACCCAGAAAAAAAACAGCGGCGAACCAAGGAATTGCCACGCGGCACAGACAGCACACATCGTCAAGAAAGAAAAAAACAACACGCAGGAAGCGAGGAATGGGGAGAGGAACAATCGAACAAGAAAGGAACAAAAAAAAAATGCCCCGAGTCAAGAAGCATACAAAGGAACACGGCGAACACGTAGTTCAGTGTGCCGTCGACGTGCGTTCGCATTTGATAATATATTTGATCGATTTCAAGTAAAATCCATGAATAACCACAAAAACAAAGCAAAAGAAGACAAAACAATGCGACGCGATAAGGGATGAGAGCAACACCAACGGACAAAACAAAACAACGGTGTGAACGCACGCGGGGACGAAGAGAGAAGCACAGCAAAAATGAGCGGTGCGGGGGGGGGGGGGGAGTGGGGGGGGCAGCAGGGGATGGAACAAGATCAAAAGGAGATGAGGCAGATGAGGCGGGATGTGGGGTGGAACATCAGACCAATGCCTGGTTGTTAGATGCAAGTTTCTTTCTCCCGCCGCGCACACAGAAGCGGTCCGGGCGTCTCTCGGACGTGTAAGGACATGTCGCCAACTTTGGCTTGTTGCTATTTATCATAGCGCCGCTTTTATTCGGCGTCGGAGCGACCGACACAACACGATGCAGCGGACGAGAGCAACAGAGAGAAAGACCGAGACCGACACAGAGACAGAGGCAGGAAGGCAGGGGGCTCTCAAACCGAAAATAATTGCAGCCGGTTCATAGGAATACGAAATACTGTGCGCAAACCCCACGCCCTAACACTGACACCCCAACTACCGGAACACAAGCTTGAGGTGGTGAGCGTCACGGTGACCAGACGGTGGATCAGAGGCGTCCAGGTCCCCGCCACCAAGGAAGGCCGCACAAGGGTAACCACATGAACCAGACACGATAACGCGGTCCGCCCTTGCCATCAACGAACAAGCGCAACGCCAGGACTAAAAAGCCACGGTACCGCCGCCTCGCTCGCAGTCTCGCTTGTCAAAATATCCACCGCGTAACGCCCGCCCCAACCTGCCCCGGTTCTCGGACGGCCCTCGGCTGCCATCGCCCCCGCCGCCGCCGCCACTGGGGGTCACGGGGTGGTGCAGTGCGGTGCGGTGCGGTACTGTCCGGTGGAGTGCGGGAGGAAACTCGAGGGAATAATCCGAACCCTGGCTGTGTACATTTCACGCCCGCAGCAACTCTGTCATTATCGCGCCGTCGACGCGTGTTCGAACCTGTCTCCGGAGCCACGATTTTGGTCTTCTTGTTGCTGCTGTCCTGCTCGCCCTGTACAAGGAAACCGACAAAGGGCAGCGAGGGCGGTGCAGGGGAAAAACAGGCGAAGGACGTCGCGAGACGGAACGAAAAAAAGGGCGGCGACGAAGGCGAAGAGGAGGGGGGGCAGGGGGGTCGGGCAGGCAGGCACTGGCAACCGGAGGGCTTGGCGCATCGCGCGGCTACCTGAGACTAGTTGTTATCGTTCGCAGTTCGTCGAAAAATATTGAGGGGAGGGGTAGAAAGAGAGCGGGAGGGAAAGAGCAAACGAGATGAGGAGAGGCACAGACAAGAGAGAGAGAGAGAGAATGTATCAACCTATCACGAGGTGCCCAAATAAACCAATAAAATGATAGAACGAAACGAACACAAAATGTAACACATAATCGCGCGCGGAGGAACGCCGGAACAAAAAAGCATGCTGCTCACGCCCTTGCCGCCTCCGGTGGAATCAGCGTCTCTAGCTCTCTTGCGGTGGCCGGGCAGCTCGTGCTTCAGTCTGCAGGAGGCACCGTCCGGACAGTAACCCTGTCGTTCGCAGTTGATGAGATGTATACAAGAGGGCACGGGGGGCGAGAAGAGGAAGAGGGGCCGTCGTTGAAGTTACAATCGCGCGATTTGGTCTACAATCCTGCGCACCAGTACGACGTATCCGTTAAAACCTATGGTACCTCGTACTGTAGTGTATGATAACGGGCTATAAAAATCTGGTTCCTATTGTTTGAGTCTGTGCGAGAGGGTGGCGCACAATTGTGCCGCATATATGTACGTCCCGAAACAGCACCACACCCGCAGTCAGAGCGGTCGGCTGAATAAAGATAAGTGCAAAGCGAGAAGGGACACTTCAAGAGGGGAGGGGCGGGGGGGGCACGAGCGACCCCCCCCCTGAGAAAGACAAATATGTACTCTGCATGCTTTCAAATAAACAGAAAAAGTACCAACCTTTAAGAACATGGGGCAGACCGCTGCGTTCCGGCTGACTTTCACGTGCAGGTACGGGCAGTTTGGCGTGAAGCACAGGCCCTTCTCGAAGTAGATGCAGACTGGCATCTTCTCCACCTGGACCGCGTGCGTCAGGAGACACTTTTCCTTCTTCTCGCAGTTGCCTCTGAGGAAAGCGCGGCACACGGCCACCTTTGCCTTGTCGTGCGCAAACCGGCAGTCCTCGTCCGACTTCGAGCACTTGCCGAACTTGCAGAAGAACAGGCAGGGCTCAGCCGTTAACCTCGCCTTCTTAATTGTATTCGTCTCTTTCTGCTTCTTTTCCTTGTCTTGCTCGGCTGTCTGGCCGCCGCCGCCCGTGCCACTCCCCCCGCCGGCAACAACCCCCGCTTCCCCCCTCCCACGGTACAGCGTCATGTTTCGCATTAGCACACGGGCCTTCTTGACGCGCGCGCCGGCCACCACCGCGGCAGCCTTCCTCGACGCCCCGCTGCGCACTCGAGCCTTGCTCAGCAGCGCCACCTTCCGCACCAGCAGAGCCGACGCTTTTACTGCCACAGCCGCAGCCGCCGACGCCGGAGCCGCCGACACGCTCCCCTTTAACACCACTGCCGCCTTCCCTCGTACAGCTGGACCTGGCGATAACTTTCCCGCTCTTATCTTCCCACCCCTCCCTGACGCGATCGCCGCACTGGCGGCAGCCAATGCAGGAGGCCTGCTCGCTCCGGGAGTGGCGGCACCGGCTGCAGCGGCGGCGGCCCTCCGCGCCGCTAGGTCGGAGCTATTGACGCGCCGGATGGCCATACCGTGCTTGCCGCTGCGCACGAAGCTCGCGGGCGCTGCTGCTCCGGCCTTCACTTTCAGCGCAAGCGCAGACCGTGTTAAGCCGAACGAGGTGCGTCGAGCGGCGGCGGCGGCAGCGGCAGCGCCCGAGAGCGACGCTGCCCTTTTCGCCGCGGCCGCGGCCGCCGCCGTCGCTCCCGCCGCCGTCGGCTGTGGCAAGATGAGGCTGCGGACACGGATCAGGCTCCGGTTTTTGCATCGTCCATTGCTGGCCGGCCGCCGAGAGCGGCCACCTCGCCCCTGCCTGCCCCAGGCGGCGTGACCAGTCCACGTCGGCGGCGCCCTGTAGCCGGCCCAGCGCGAGGCGGCGGGATGTCTGAAACGCGCAGCCACCGCCGCCGCCCCTGCCGCCGCCTGCATCTTCCGAATATACCCCCAGCGCGGGGTGCGCGCGCCTGGGTACCCAAACGTGCCTGCTCCACTCCTTCCTCCTCCTCCTCTTCCTCTTCCTCCTCCTCGTCCCACGGCGTAACCCCAACCTCTCCCGCGCGCCCAAACGGGCAACCCCAGCGGCTGGTGGCGCCAACCAAAGCTTGCTCCTCTCCCCGCCCCACCCCACCCTCGCGGCCACGTAACCACGCCCCTACCACCGCCGCGGGCGGACCTAACTATACTCCCGGCACCCGCCGCCGTTGCCCCCTGGGCGCCGACCCGCGCCCCCGAATACCGCGCGACCATCCCAGAATTGATCGGTTTAGAGAGGGTATTTCGGCCCGGAGCCGCTGCGCCGGCTTTCAGGCGCCAGCTGGCCGAGTTTGAATACCGCGAAACGGACCCCGGTATGGAGGCGAGGTTGGAGGTGGCCGCGGCGGACATGATCGGTGGCTTCTGTCGGGAGTAAGCCGTAACCTTCGTCGCGGCTACCGCCGGCGGCGCCGCCGCCCTCGCCCCCGCCACCGACGGCGGTGGTGGTGGTCTTGACGAACCCATCCTTCCGGTCGGCCCCACTGCTAACGCCAGCGTGTTGAGATACGTTGGAGCTGCTTGCGCGCCGGCATCCGTTCCTCCTCTTCCTCTTCCTCCTCCCACTCCTCTTCCTTTTCCAATTCTTCTTCCTCCTTCAATTCCTCTTCCTCCTCCAATTCCTCTTCCTCCTCCAATTCCTCTTCCTCCTCCGATTCCTCTCCCTTCTTCGACTCCTTTTCCTCCTCTTCCCCCTGCTACTCGTCCTCCTCTTGCTGTCCCCTCGTTGGTCCAGACGAGATTGCCGCCGTTGTTTCTCGGCGCCAAGGAGAGGCTCCTGCCTCCCGAAAACGAGGGCGCGTTCACGCGCGAGACGCCAGGAGGCTTCGACACGAAGGGATGGCGTGGCTCGTGCACGTGTTGCTGGGTAGGATAAGTCGTAGGCTTTTGGGCCGGCGGCCTTTGCATAACACTTGCTCGAGCCGCCGCTGTCGATGTTGCTGTTGTCGCTGTTGCTGTTTTCGTTGGGGTTGGCGTTGTTGTCGCTTTTCCCCTTGTTGGTGTTGCTCCTCTTGTTGGTGGTGGTGCTGGTGCCGGTGCTATTGCTGATGTTGAAGAGGAGTGGCGTGCGGGACCATCCGAGTGACTCGTCCTACCTCCAGTGATGCTGTTGTAGTTGTTGTTGGTCCACACACGATTACCTGCCTTAGAAGTTACGACGCTGTCAGGTCGCGCGTGAGGGGGCACTGCCGACGGCTGGACAAATGCTGGTGTTGCGGCTGCTGCGCCTAGTCTGCCGGCGGGCGGTGATCGTTGCGACCCTCTCGACGACTGAAAAGAGCTGCTGGGGCGGCCGGTATTGTTGATATAAAGACTGTTGCTGCTACTAACTAGGGTCCCACTTGCGGCCCCACTGCCGCCGCCGGCCGCCCCTCTCGCTTCCGCATTGACCCACACTCGGTTCCCTCCGAAGTTTGGGGCGGGTCTGGCTCCTGCCGCTGCTATTGCTGTAGAGGGACGAGGGGGGGGGAAGGCAGGCGAAGTGCCTGCGGGCTGTTGACGTCGTTGTCCCGAAGCAGGATTAGTCCAACTCATGCTTCTTCCTCGTCCGCCGCTAGAGCGCCCTCCCCGGCCACGGGATCCCGATGAAAATGATCCTTCTCGACCGGGGGCTCCACGACCCCTTCCTCCCGAATACGTGAGCAAGACCATCCCGGTGCCTAGAGTTGCTGCTGCTGTGGTTGTGTCTAGTTGTGAAGTCACAAGGAGGTGGCAGGTGGAATTCGGTGCGGAAACGAAACATATATTGTCCCCGCACCCCTACCCAAGCTTTTCTTCCGCCTATACTGAAACCCTCCGAATACACGAACAGCAGAGTGCGAAAGTGCGAAGTCACACACACGAAGCAGCAGCAGTAGTAGCGACCGCGTGGCCGCTCGGAAAAGGCTGCATTGGCGGCGCCACGATCATGCAGTCTCACGTGATGACCAAGAGGCGTTCAGAGGTGGGCGTTGCGCCCCTCAGGCCGCTGGCGCTGAACCGGGCGACGTCGGAGATCCTGCCGTCTCGAGGGACACTGTTCTTGAAGGGTGAGTGAGAGTACGAAGCGGCAGATGAGCGCAGCAACAACTGCTTCGTCGTCGGATGTTTTTCGTCGCGTTTTAGAGTGGCGCCAGGCGGTGGCGTCGCCTTAGCACAGACAAGAGAGAACGGGGTGGTCTCTGTGAGCATGCGGGGTGGTTCATTGGTACCCGGCGGGTTTGAGCGAGGCCGTCCTGTACACAGAAAGAAGGGAAGCGAAGCTGCAAACAGACACCTCCAAGGAGTACCTGCTGGGCCTTCTTGTCTAATAATGTCGACCAAAGTCCGTATAGTAAAACCAATATGAATAATCTCTGTGAGTCTTCACCGTACGCAAACGCAGCAGCAGCAAGCAGCTTCTATCTGATGATTCTGTACTATTAATAGTGCGGATACCACAAGCAAGTATAAATCAGCAACAACAGCAGCAGAGCCATAAAGCAGCACGTCCATTCGAGTAGTTGGTCCAGCGATAGATAGCTCTTGGCCGAGTGATGTGCTAGGAAGAGCGGAGTGAGAAGAATTTCGACACGCGCTCCTGCCGCTGTCAAGCAAATAGATACACGTGGAATGATTCTTGATTTATCTCCTGGTACGGGACATTTACGAGTATTTCTCTGATGGACATTGGTCTGATGGACATTGGTAGCTGTCTACAAACAGCAGTATTAATAGTAGCACAGCAGTACCAGGTACTGCCAGGGTAAATCTGTACCAGGCTGGTAATTCTGAAATGTAAATACTGCTGTACCAGGTACGTACTATTAATATTTTAGTTCAGCGAGTGCTCGTGACCGATCGCCTCGATTGCTGCCGGAGGCGCCCGCCTCAACAGTCAGTGTGGGAATGATTTGGGCATGCGCTCCTTCTGCTAATTAATATCGTGTGATACACATCATGTACCAGGTATCGGTTTTTCTCTTGATCTCGTACTCTGTACATACATACCAGGTACCAGGTACTGCTTAAAATGGCTCTCTTGCAGCAGCACGAGTACCGGTACCGCAGTCGTAGGAATAATAATCAACGCGTACGGACGGACTGGGTGTATGATATGCACCTGACGTGTGCATCGTAGCAATTCCGGCTTGTGCATGAAGCCAAGATGATAATGATATCATTGGGCGCTGCCTCGCGGTGTTCGTGCAGGCCCAACCAGCCAACCAGGGATTGATGGAACGGTCTATACGGACAACATTCCACAATTTTTTCCCCGTCTACGTGTTATAGACGTTTTATCATGCGCTCTTCGCGCGATTCCTGTCTCTTGCGAAAAATGCGAAAACCTTTTTTTTTGCAGCAGCAGCAGCAGCAGTATTAGCAGATCGCCAGTGTGCCCATCCCATCCACAGACAGCAGTAATGGTGTTTGGTGTCTGGCACCCGTCATCAATGTCGTTTGGTGTCCTATTTTTTCTGTACTGCTGCTGTACGTACTGGTTCCAGGTGGTGTGATCTGACACAACCTTTGTGTAGCCCCCTTGTGGGTAACACGGGGGTGAGGGACAATTAGTTGGCCCTCGCGCGGGTGTCCTATTTCCTACCCCCTATCCCCCGTCAACTATGAAAAGCCATTTTTCAATCAACAGGTATTGTTCATCGTCGGAATGGCCCAACTCATCGATGTCAAAACTATTACTCGACGCGTATCAGGTACCAGGTACGTGAAAAGACAGAACAGAGTATTACTGCTTTGTACGAGTATACTGCTGTTGTCCGTTTCCTGTTCTCCCTGTTTCTGAGTCAGACACTTTCGAAACTAAACGGAAAGGGTTGCGGTTGGCGACGAAACTATCGAACATGTTGAGAAAATGCAGCAGTAGTTCATCCCTCGCACCTCTATGTTATCTACTCTCTGTGGAGTCATCGATCGGCATTTAGGTGGCAATGTTGATGTTGCCTTGCGTGCGGCATGCGGCACACTCAACAACAGCCATCCAACCATGCGGAGCATGGCGGCATCCACAGGCATCTGCAGCGTTCGCAGCAGCGGCAGTAGCAGCCGTAGCACACAGCATACAGCAGCAGAAGAATAGCTGTAGCTTCATACCATTGTCCGAAACAGCATAAAAAAACATTGGCAGGGAGGCGGAGGGAGGTTTGCGGGGGGGTGGGAGGGGGGGTCTTGTGTTCACCAGGCACGTACGTAGCAAGTTACGGAGGGAGGGGGGCGTGCTTGATGTGTTGCTTGCCCTATTAATAGTCATTTTAATTTTGACTACTCATCCCTTTCGAGACGGAGCGGAAGGGGGTCTGGTGGTTGCACATGGGGGAGGGGGGCAATGCATCTTTAGTTTAACACGTGGTGCGCCGCGGGGGGGGAGGGGGAGGGGGGAGGGGGGGTGTACTCGTTGTCATGCATGGCCGTAGTCGTATGACCATAGACCCTCGCATCCCTACAATGCCGGGACGGAGCACATCGGGTTTTTACCGACCAGGGAGGGCTGGGGGAGATGCGTCTGTGTAACTTTCTAGAACCATGTACGAGTATAAAATGGCCATTTTTATCAATGTTTCAATTCTACCAAGTACAGCCGTAGCCCCAACACCAACTCGGACCCCAGCCCTGATCTATGTTAAGCTTTCAGGAACAAAAAAGAAAAAATACGATTTTTTATACATGAGGTACTTCTTATTTTCATTTGGTTTTTCAACGCGTTTGTATGTGTAATTTACTGCTGTACATAATTTGCATTACACAGACGTCGGTGTACTTGGAAATGATCAATTTCCGGGGCTGGTGCTGTGTTTCGTGCAAAAGTGCGCATCGGTCACCCGCAGCCCAACCGCAGCAGCTGTAGCAGCATCATCCGCAACCGCAGCCACCACTTGGTACATTTTATTTATTTCTCCGAAGTCACGAAGGGCGCGCGGCGGCGCGCCCCATCGCGCCATCATCCGCGGTGTGTCTACCGTGTGTGTACCTTATACATACGTACCCTTGTGAATGTTTCGACGGTCTTGCCGCTCCCCCCCCCACCTCGGTAATATATACCAGGTACCTGATACTCTGCTGTATGTTGTGTGCCCGGATAGTATCGATTTGTGATGCTATTGCGTGCGAACGAGAGGGTGAAAAATTGATTGAAGTTTCGGGTTGAACAGCAGTACGAGTGGTATTAATAGTCGTATTAATAGTAAGGTATGGTAATGTATTCATGGTTGACGTCACGTCGGCACGGCGGCTGGGGGTGCTACATACCTACTGTGTCCGAAAATATAATACATGTTTATGTCTTCATATTCGTACCCAACCGGTCCTTACGGTTATGGACAGAGTGGTACTAGCTGGTGCCATCCTGCTTGGAACTTGAGAGAACACAAGGGACGGGAAATAGGAAAACGTGACAATTGTGTATAGTAATAGCATCGGCCACATGCACGTGGCTAGGACATACCACAGGTACGTGTCGTGCCTGGCGCTGCTGGGTTAGGGGATTGTACCGTATATCACACGTGTGGTAAGATCTTAGCATATCTCACATCATGTGTGATGTGGTAGCACACACCCTGCTGGACGAAATTTCGTAGCCGATTTTCTCCAAAAAATGCCTTGAGGGGGGGGGGGGGGGCATCCGCAACGAGAATGGTGGCTGTGGAAACTATCTCGTCGAGATATTTTCCCATAGACGCGTCGATCGATGTTGATTCACACTCTTCCCCGTTGTCGAGAAACCCGGTGTTGATTCACACTCTTCCCTGTTGTCGAGAAACCCATCTCGGAGGGTGTGTGCTATCTTACCACACCGTGTGTTATATTTCGTGTTACACGGTACATACTCGAGGTGTCTTTTAAGTGTTCCCCACGCCGGACAGATCACGATTTAACTACAGTATGTACAGCAGATCATATAAACTCTCAGTCTGGCCCCAAAACGGGACTGAAGTACTAGAAGAGTTAACGTGATCTAGATACTTGAGGGCAGATACGTATTCCTGATCTGTATGATCTATGGGTCATGCTGCCTAGTGGAAGCCGTGTGATCTTCATGAGTTTGAACATGGTACCTGGGTTAGGTCTGTACTGTATACAGATCACGCACAACTTTTCACCACGGCACCTCAGATTCTTGATTACTGCTGTAGCTAGAGATGATCGACGAGTGAAACGTTTTGTCGGACGTAGGCCAAGTCGTGGATACGGCCGGAAACATGCGGCCGAGACGTTCTTGGATGGCGCACCCGCGAGACCGCACTCTTCATAAATACACACCAGGTATTAACGTCACCTGCTTGCATAGCGTGACCGGCTACTTCCTCGTTCTCCGAGCACGATGCTTTACAGACGGTACGATCCTCTGCAGGATGGTGCTCGACAGCGTGTCGCTCTGCCACATGATCCTATGCAGCATGGTTCTCTACTACACGCTGCTCTGCGGTTCGTGCTTTTCTACAGCGTCATGTGTGCGGGTTGGTCTAGGACAGCATGGTCCTCTTCACAGACAGCACCATGCTGTAGAGCGTGATGCTCTGGGATGCAGCCTGATGCTCCGCCGCAAGGTCCTGTACGGCAAGATGCTATTTAGCATGGTGCTCCTCAGCATGCTTAGTTCTGTACCTGGTACAGTACTGCATGGTACTCTACAGCTCGATAATCTGCGGCGCTGCGGTTTAGTGCTGTTACTAGCAGTAGCGCGTGCGGCAGGATGAGAGCGCTTCCACGCTTTTTTCCCCCTGGCAGAGCACGTATCGCCTAGTTCAGTCCCCTTTGCTTTGCTTTGATGAACCCCCGGGAGGTGGTTACCGCGATGGCGTAGCGTGTACCCGAGGGTATCGTATCTGAGCGTCTGGTTCTTGGTAGGTGTTCTAATGAGAGCCCTACATGCAGCTGTGGAGTACAGCAGTCTCACTCACGCCTGCTACGTACGAAATTATACGTGTTTGCCTCTTTTTGGCGCGTCCGGCAACCACCCCATGGTCATACGCGTACCGAACCTCTCGCCCACCTACTGTCCAACACAACCGTGTCTCGCACCCAACCAACGGTCCAACGAACGGTCTAGAGAACGACCTAAATGTATGCGCGTCTTGCACCCGGCATGATCCATTGAATCGACGCCCCCACCTCCGTCCCTCCCTCCCTCTCCCCCCCCCTCTACCTCCCCCCCGCCCCCCACCTCCACCTCCCTCCCTCCCTCTCGTCCTCGTCGTCCTCCAACTTCTCCTCCTCGTCCATCCTATCTCCGGCGGAGCGCAGTGATCCAGGGGACACAGCTGGTGCAGGAGCCGAAGCTTGCCCCCCAGAAGGAGCGAAAGCTGCAGGCGCGGCTATCGGCTTTTCTTGGGGATGGCCGGGCCGACGCTGGGGGGCCCGTGATGCACGCAGTTAGCGTCGCCTCCTGGCTGACGGACGCGGAGCTAGACTTGCAGACGCCTAGGGCTGGCGGCGGCGGAGGCTTTGGGTTTAGTCCGCGGAGAGAGGTAAGGGGGGGGGGTGATGGGGTGAGGGGGGGGGGGGGAGAGGGGGGCGTGGAGGCGGCGGGGGGGAAGGGGGGAGTGGGGGAGGGCGGAGGGGGGGGGGGGTGTACTCGATATCATACATGGCCGTAGTCGTATGACCTTATACCCTCGCATTCCTGCAATGCGGGGACGGAGGATGTCGGGTTTTCACCGGCCAGAGGAGGGGGAGGGGGTGGCGCGTACTCATTTTGTTGCTTGCCTTAGTCATTTGACCATTGACCACGCATCCCTTTTTAGACAACGGGGGGGGGGGGGGGGGGGCGGCAGCAGTGTTGTACGTGGGGGGATGAAGAAGCAAGTAGAAACAGGGATCCAGGGTGCGTGTTGGGTGGGGTGGAGTGGAGACTGGAAGTGGGGGAACGCACACGCTTGGTTGGTTTGGGGGGGGGGGGGGTGAATGGGAGAAACGGTTGATGGATGAGAGAGTGAAAGTTCATGCTTGTACATCGATCGTGGCTCTCAGGGCGGCGGGACGAGGGGACAGGTTTGGGGGGGGGGGGGAGAGGTGGTGACACGGTGCAGCAGAAATCACAGTAAGGGAGTGTGTCGGGCGGTGGAACGACGAGTAGTCGCCAGAAAAGTGTATTTGGTGCTTGCTTGCACGTCGATCGTACGTAGCTCGGGGGGTTGAGGGGGCTGTGTGTTAACCCCTTTGGAACCGCAGTCCCGTTTGGGGACAAAACTACTTGAAATTTGACTGGTTTGTCCCCAGAACGGGACTGCGGTTCTAAAAGGGTTAAAGAGGGGCTTGGGGCGAAGGGCTGAGCGAGGGGGGAGGGTTGAGGTGTTTTTTGTTCCTTTCCGTTCGGTTCGGCTCGGTTCCGCTCGACCCGGTTCGGTCCGGCCCGGTCCGGTTCGGTTCGATTCGGTTCGGTTCGGTTCGGTTCGATTCGGTTCGATTCGGTTCGATTCGGTTCGATTCGGTACGAAGAACATAGCGGTTTGCCTAAAATAACGCCACCTTCGGAGTGAAAGGTATCGTCGCACTAGGGCGAGATGCGTGTTGTAGGTGGCTTCAGCATGTCTAAGCGATGGCCTCCGCCCCTAAGCTCCTATCACCTATTGGCCTCTCCCCCCCTTCCCCCCCCCCCCCCCCCCCCCCGCCCCCCGAAAAAGCCTTCCCGTGCTGCTAGCGATACGGGGCCGGGATCATCGTCGTCTTCGTCTAGAGAAGGAGGATTCGAGTCATTTCCTGGGGGAGGAGCGGCGGCGGGAGCGGGGAAAAGCGAAGGAGACGGTGGGGAGGGGGGGGGGCAACAGCAGCAACAGCAAACGAAGGTATGAAACCTTTCTTTGTGGGCAATAGCCTGTTTTTGTAAGTAGGGTGTGTGTGGAGCGGTTGATTCGCTTGCAAGGAAGGTTTGGTGTATATATAAATCCACCCATACCCAGGTACCAGGTACCAGGTGGTCATTAGCAATGGCCTATTGTCGTACAACGTGAATGCTGAAATGCTGAATAACGATTTTACCAGAAAAAAAAATGTGTGTGTTTTCCGGAATGTGCTAACACGACGGACAAACGGATAAACGACCACAACAAATTGACGTTGCGCATCCGCCATGAATAACCACACCGCCAGGGAGGAGCAGCAGGAGCAGGGGGTTCGGGGCGCCTCCCCAAGAGCGATGCTGCTCGCACGAGCACTAAGTTCATCAGCCAGGAAAACGCAGACGGGGGTGCGAGCTGGGAGGAGGAATTCTTCTTCGCAAGGGTCTCTGGGGACGCCGCTGTCCGAATCGTCTGCGTTGACAAGGTGCGGTGGGGATGGGGGTGGGCATGGGGGTGGGAGAGGGGATGGGGGGCAAGGGTGAGGTTGGAGGGGGGGGGTGGGGCGGGGTTGGGTGGGCGGGGTGGAGATGGAGCGGGGGTCGGGCTGGTCGGGTGGTGAGGGTGGGGGTGGGGGTGGGGGTGGGGATCGAGGGAGGTGGGGTTAGGGGTGGGGTGGGGTGGGGTTAAGAATGGAGAGGGGGTGGGTTTGGGGTTGGGGGGACGGGAAGGGGGGAGATGGGGAGGTGGGGGGGGAGATGGGGAGGTGGGGGGGGAGGGGGGAGACGGGGTGGTCTATCTTTTTATTGCGGTCCATACTCCTGCGTTGAGGCTTGTGTGTGTGTGTGTGTGGCGCTTGCGACTGCCGTCATGAATCATAGGAGATTTGCGTACTTTGGAGGGGGGGGGGGGAAAGCATAGTCTGCCAGCCCTTTTTAAACTTGGTGCCCCATCGACCTTGATCTCCCGCGTAGTGCCGCCTGCGCCCATCGTGCCCCCACTACACACACAAACAATACAAAATTGCGCTTTTTTTTCGTGTTAGAACCGAAACCATGCCTGAACTTATGCCGCGAATGCACTCGGGCGCGCCCCCCTCTCCGTACGCTTGCGCACACGCTTTATATTTCTGTCTGCATTCGGGGATGGGGACTGGTGGCTGGGTCTCGTGCCTGGTGCTTGGATGGGGGGGGGCGGGGGGGTGCGCAGCCACTAAGCGAGGGGGCGGAGGACGAGGTGGTGGGCGAGCTGCTGATCCCGGTCTCCCGACTCCCTCAGAACGAGCCAGTGGAGCAGTGGTACGGCCTCGAGCCACCCGCCGGCTCCGGGAAAACGTTCACGAAGGCGGCGCTGCGTCTCCGCTTCCTGTTCACCACCTCGGCGACCCCGGAACCCGCCCCCCCCGCCAACGCCTATCCCTCGGCTTCGACTTCCGCCCCCCCCTCCTCCGACTTTGCCGCTGCCGCCGCTGCTGCTACTGCTACGTTTTCCGGTAGCACCGGCGGCGGTGGCGCTGCTAGCGCCCTCCCGGGCGATTCTGCCGGTGCTCCTGGAGAGCTGAAGGGGGTAGGGGGCGGGGGTGGGGGCGAAGGGCGGGGATCATCTGCGGCTAGGTTCGGGTGGGGCGACGGCTCAGCAGGGGGTTCGGACGTGTCAGGGGCCGGTGGTGATGGTGGTGGGGGGGGCGGGGGGCGGGCCTCGCCTGGGTTGGACGGGACGACTGACGAGGGCTTCCGAGATCGGGCTTGGGCTACGGGAGACAGCGGTACCGACGGGGGGGGGGGCGTGGACGCGCGCAGGCGGAGCTTCACAGACGGGGAAGGAGGCGGGGGTGGGGGGTTGGGGGTGGGGACGAGGGGGGACGGCGAGGATTTCGCGGTGAACCCGAATATAGACCCTTTCGGCCCGGACGATGATGGGGACGAGGGGGGGCGGTCGGTGATGGGGGACACGCGGCCCGGGGAATTGACGCTGATGCGGTCAGAGCAGCTACAGCTGGGGAACTGGGCGGGCACGTCAGGGGGGACTATTCACGCGGTGAGTCGGCGGGGGAGGGAGAGGAGTGGAGTGGGGTGAAGGGAGAGAGTGGGAAAGGGAGGGAGGGAAGAATAATTCTAGTGTTTTTTTTAGTGGTTTTTGTGGGTTTTTTTTTAGTACGTTGTGCCTCCTCCTCCCCCGTTGTGCGTGAAGCTTGTTGGGTGCGGATGGAGGAGGGGCGGGGTTTCGGTGCTGGTGTAGCGGCAGCGATGGGAGCATCAGCCAGTAGCAGCAAACACGATAGCTGTAGCAATAACAGCAAAAAACGATAGCTGTAGTAATAGCAGCAGCAGAAGCTATAGCGGCAGCACCCATAACAGCAGCAGACCAATCCCACGGTGGTAGGGGTACAACTTTCGGCCGTCCGAGGCGTTAATTTCTTGCCGGTTGAGCTCCTCAAGTGAGCTACTATTAGTGTACCGGTTGTATTAATATATTGGTCGGACCGCGCGTCAAGACCTCGTCGAAGCCATGTTTTGGGTGAGGTGTCGAGCTCCTTATGTGTGGAAAGCACAAAAAGAAGGCAGCGCCACCCCTAATGACACCACCACTACCACCACCAACACCAACACCACCAATGTCACCACCAGCACCGCCAACACCAACACCACCACCAACACCAACACCAAAATCTCCAACACCGACACCGACACCGACACCGACACCACCACCAATATCACCACCAACACCGACACCACCAACAACGCCAACACCACCAACAACACCAACATCAACACCGGCACCACCATCAACACCACCAACACCACCAACACCAACACACACCAACACCAACAACACCAACACCACCAACACCAACACCAACAACACCAACAGCAGCAGCTGAACGTACCTTTACATCTCCCTCCCTTTCCGCTTCGTCTTTCTGTCTGTCCGTCCGTCCGTCCGTCCGTTCGGACGCGCTCCGGCCACAACCCCTTCAACAAGAAGGGAGCCGCGGCGGCGGAAGCAGCGCTGGCCTTGTCAACAGATGAAGTGTTGCCCTCGGGCCTGGTGGACTATTTTTTGGTGGTGAGTGAGGCGCTGATGACCGGTCGAATTTTTTTCACACAACGCACAGATCAGATAGATCATCTACCCCCACTCGATGATCTAGATCTTTCAGGGCGGGTAGATCCGTGATCTGTATGATCTGTATGATTTGTATTATCTGTATGATCTAGCTCATGTTGCCGGGTGGGAACCGTGTAACCTGCATGATCTACAGCAGCAGTATTAATAGTAATTTTTCCCTTGGGTTGGGTCTGTGCTGTTATGCAGATCATTTGTGCACAACGGCAAGTGATGATTTAGATATAGTCTACAGAAAATCATGATCTATGTGTCAAAGGTGTTAATTTTTGTTGTTGATTTGCGGGTGCTGCGAGCGCGAAAGCGCGGGGTTTTGGCCTAAATTTCAACGAAAGTCGTGCTAAAGCAGTGGGAATGATTGTATATATACTATTAGTATTATATGAGAACCCCAGAATAGATCACACGCGCGATAAAAATGAAGGCGTGTGAATCGAGGAGGGAGAATTGGAAAAGACACCTGTGACCATGGGTTGTCCAGAAGGTCGTTCGGTGTAAAAAAAGTCCTGCGAGTTTTAACCCTTTTAAGGCTGCAGTCCTGTTTTGGGGACAAACCGCTCAAGTTCTGAGTAAGTCTGTGCCCAAAACGGGACTGCAGTACTAAAGGGATTAGGTCACGATGAAAAAATAATGAAGATGAGGGAAAAGTGTTGGGGTGGTGAGCCAGTTGGGGCTTTTTTCGTGACGGTTGTTGGTTGGGACTGAGCGCCGATTTTTGGTTGTGACGGGGTGCCTGCTGGTGATCAAAAAGCATACAATTAGTCAAAACCCACAACCCACCGAACAGAATCCCGCACAACATCGAGACCCACCAATCCATTAAAAGCAAACAAACAAAAAAACAGGTGGGCCCGGCGGCCAGCGACGAGGGAAAGCTGCGGGTGGCGGACTACGCCGACTGCGGCTTCGGCTCCTCAGGCGCGGCGCCGGCCGTCCAGGATGGGCTTGGGGGAGCCGAGTCCCCGGCGACGTCGGTCGAGGTGGAGAGCGCCGTGCTGGAGTGCTTTCCGAAGGAGCAGAGGGAGGACGCACCGTTTCCGACAAAGGTACGTCAGAGGCGAAGTTGAAAAAAAAAAGAAGGTTTTCATGCCTAGTGGTTGCGGAGTTGGCGTTGGGGTTGGCGGTGGGGGTGGGGGTCGGGGTGCCTATTGGTTGAGAGGTTGGGGGTTGGGTTGGGTTGGGTTGGGATGGGGGTCGGAAGTGAGGGAGGAAGGGGTGCGGGTGGCGTGATTTTCGAAGTTGGCGAGAGAGAATGCGCCGTTCCCGACCGAGGTATGCATGCCAAAATTTAGAGGGTTTTCATGCGTATTGGTTGCGGAGTCGTGGTGATGTTGGCGTGGTGGTGTTAGTAGTGGTGGTGGTGGTGGTAATAGTGGTGTTGATAGTGGTGGTGGGGGTGATAGTGGTGGGGATAGTGGTGGTGGTGAGGGTGGGGGTGGTGGTAATGATGATGGTGATGGTAATGATAACGATGATGATGTGATGATGATGAGGCGCTGATGATGACGATGGCGATGATGATATTCTCGCGAACCTTAGCACACTCCTCCTCCATCGTTGGTCCGTCCGTCTGTGCCTTCCTACCCCCCGTTCCCTCCCGGAACCCGCCAATACCTCCCCCGGTTCACAGGTGGAGTGGTTCTGCTTCCCGCAGGGACTGTTCCTCCGGTCGTCAGCGTCGCAACCGGCACCGCACCTGTCTTCCTTCGTCCGATTCACCTCCGGGGTGCGCTCTTACGGACTCTGTCTCACTTTTTACCGTCAAGTCGATCTCTCAAGGCAGCAGGAGCTGGAGGATCAGAAGGAGGAGGAGAAGGAGGAGGAAGGGGGGGAGGGGGGGGTGGGGGGGGCATCATTGCCATCGCCTTCGGCGGCAGGGCCACTCTTCCTTGGAAGAGGTAATATTGATACGTGGGAACGTGGGGAGATGGGGGGTGGGATGGGCGTTGAGGGGGCAGGGGGTAGGGGGTGGGTTGGAGTGGTTGGTCGAGGTGGCGGGGAAGGGCGGGAGGGGGGGGGGGGGGTCACTATTTTTGGATTGTTGGGAATGGGAAACCCGTTGCTGGTGCTGCTGTTGTTGTCGTTGCTGCTGTTGTATTTGTTGCTGTTGTTTATTTTGCTACTACTACTACTACTACTACTACTACTACTACTACTACTACTACTACTACTACTACTACTACTACTACTACTACTACTACTACTACTACTATTGCTACTGCTACTACTACTACTACTACTACTACTACTACTACTACTGCTACTACTGCTGCTTGAACTTGGACTTGGACTCACGCTCTTGCTTCATTCGCCTCGTGCGTTCTCTTTTGCGCTTTGGTTTATGACCCGAACAAACACGCGCCCATTTCTTCCCGGCCAAATATCTCAAAATTCTTCAACTCGTTGTCTTGCCGACGCGCCCCACCTCGAAAAGGGGGAGCGAGCGGCAACGGCCGTGGCGGCGGAAGCAGCGGCAACGGGGTGAAGGGGGGGCGGAGGAAGGCGCGTCGGCGGCGACGAGAAGGCCTGTGGTGTCCGGTGGGCCTGTGCGTACTGACCCACATCCCCGTATTGGAGGGGCTCATGCGCTGGCTGAGGGTTTTCCACTGGTGCCTTGTTCGGCTTGAGAGGGATGCGGGGGGGCGCGGGCGTGGTTCCAGGCCTTCGGAGCTGGACGCGGCGGTGTTCCAGATTACTCTCGAGGTGTGCCCTGGTTGGTTGGTCGGTTGGTTGGTGGGTAGGTGTTGCGGTGTGAGTTTTGAGTGTGGTCCGTGTCTTGTCTCCTTTTGGCCCCCGTGGTGTGTGTACGTACATTGGTTGCTATGATGCATCTGTTGGCTGCGCGTGCTGGTGTAGGTACGTTTGACGTGTTTGGCGTAGGCGTTTTGTCTGTTGAGGACGATGGACTCGAGGGGCGACGGGGCTTTGAAGTGTTTTTTGCCGTGAGGGCAGCTTTGTATCAGGTACTTGGTAACTCGGGTTGCGGTTTTCCCCCAAAAAACTGGTGCCACACAGCAGTCAGTGCAGCAGTACGGCTTGGCAGATAGAGCAGAGAGGGTAAAGGCGCAGCACGAGACAGACAGCACTACAGGGTGCCTTACAACACAGCGCACCCTCCCCACCCCACCTTACCCCTCCCCTCCCCTCCCCTCCCTCCCCCCTCCCCCCCGCCTCCGCTCTCCGCCTCACCGCACCCCACCATACAATGAACGCAGGTGCCACTGCCAGTCCCGGGCGTGTGCGCGATGTCCGTGCGAGCGTTCGGGGAGCGTTTTGCGACCTGTGCGGAGCCGGAATTCGCGCTGCCTGGAGTGAGGGAGCTTCCGGCCCTGTCATTTCCCCTAGGCCTTCTTCTCAGGTGGAGGGTGGGCTGCATACGGTACCTGTATAGTATTGCGGGGGGCCATAGTAAATAGGACCAAATAATTTTGGTAAAAATAAGGAAATATATAGGTTTTTGTCTGTATCGTAGGTCTTATTTACTATGGTCCCCCCTGATAGTAACCATCTGCTCATCGTATAGATCGAGATACATTACGATCTGCTACTACTGCTGTAGAGCAGCTGTTCAAGTATCCTGTGTTTTGCCGATATGTGGCAGGTAGTTGTGCGAGAACAGCCCTATCGTACAGATCAAGGTAGATCAC
This sequence comes from Nereocystis luetkeana, assembly GCA_031213475.1. Taxonomy (NCBI): domain Eukaryota; class Phaeophyceae; order Laminariales; family Laminariaceae; genus Nereocystis; species Nereocystis luetkeana. The sequence continues at coordinate 652,236 of JARUPZ010000018.1, forward strand.
GATCTGCAGCACAGTAGGGCATATGTTTAAAGTTTCGGGTGTTTCGCCGCTGTATGGGAGATTGTTGTGCAAGAAGAAGAGCTGTATCGTACAGGTCAACATACATCCCGATCTACAGCAGTACAGTCAGTAGATCATCAATAAAATTTTGCCGTGTTTTGCCGTTATATAGGAGATCGTGTTTTTTTATCGTACCTGGCATAATATGATACCATGTAATATGACACCAGGTATAAAGTCAGGGATTCTATTTTCCCCGAAGCATCTACCATAAATCTGCTGTATGGCGAGCATGGCGTGAGGATGTGATGTGTCCGATACCTGGTATATGCTACCGCTCTGACCGGCAGCAAAGGAGCGTTTACACGTTAGTACGAAGACCAAGCGGTCTTTGTATATGCGGGCAGGGTGGTGTGTAGTGATAGATCGCTTGCCGTGGTCTGTCGGCGACATCTGTCAGCGACTTTTTTTCCGTGGATCGCATGGAGCATTTCGCACTTTCTGCTTGCTGTACCAGGTACATGTAGGTCTCGTACGTATCTGGTAGCGTTTGTTTTATACTGGTAGCTGTGATGTTCTCGTGTTTTTTTTGTGTAGGTTACTATTACGGCGGGCCACAGTTAACAGGACCTATGGTACACATAAAAACCTATATGTTTAACCATTTTTACTAACAATATTTGGTCCTGTTAACTATGGCCCCCCGTAATACGTACAGCAGTGGTAGTGTTGCTGCACCGTTCTTGTGTGTGTGTTCTTCCGTTACTTCTACCCGTCGACATCCGGCACAGCTATTACGGGGGACCATATTAAATTGAACCTACGGTAGACACAAAAACCTATATATTTCGCCATTTTTACGAACAAGATTTGGTCCTATTTACTATGGTCCCCCGTAAGTGTCCGTGCCAAGCAATTCCTCAATCCTTGTATGAAAGATACAAGTGCTGCTGTGTTCACAAAACTACGCCACAATTACATTGTTACGCGGTAAGCAGAGTAGACAGTGGCTCTTGCTTATCCATGTTTACTTCGAAGTGTCTATACGACTATTCGCACTGATGTTGTTGTTTGTGCCTTTGTTTGTATTTTTATGTACATATTTTGTGATTTTATTTGTTGTTCAAACAGTTTGATTTGTAGAGGTGCGGTGTTTTTCTCTTCCGCAATAAATTTCTCGTAGCTTTCGATCCTGCACGCTTTCTTTTTTAGTCTTTCAATCTTTCCAACTCGGTGGGCGCGGTCGACCTTCGCGATCGATCGATTCTTTCGTTTCCCCAAAAGCCGGCAAATAGGGTGCGCCACTCTTGCCCCGAAAGGTGACCACAGAGTTTGTACCGGTATGTTTTTATACTATTACGGGGGGCCATAGTTAACAGGACCAAATAGTGTTAGTAAAAATGGTTAAATATATAGGTTTTTATGTATGCCATAGGTCCTGTTAACTGTGGCCCGCCGTAATATTAATATAACAGCAGTACTGCTGTAGTAGTGCTATTAATACTGGACAGCGGTAGTATTTCATGTTGGCCTCTTTAGAACCGCAGTCCTGTTTTGGGTGGACAAACCACTACCAGTATGTATTAATAAAATTCTTCAGTAATTTGTCCCCAAAACGGGACTGCGATCCTAAAAGCTTCTATTCCGAGACAGAGAGGTATGTCTTTGCGGGTATTAATACGTATTAGTGGTAACATCTTATTATTTGCGGGGGAACAGATCAAAAGTACATCAGACCCAAATATGCGTCGTAAAAATACTGGAAGATGTAGTTGTTTGTCTACTATTGAATATTAATATATGATGGGTCCTGTGTACTTCAGGCCCCCCGTAGCAGTACGACATGTCATTCTGACCGGTAATATAAGCGCCATTGTATGTCTGGGATAAATGTCAAACAGGAGATTATATTCCCGGTCAAAGTGGTATATCGGTATGAAATACCTGACACCCTGGTACCTCGTAGTGGTAGGTTTCAATAACATTAATTTTGTTTCCCCATCAACTTCTACCAGGTTCGTATCCACAACCACACTGAACCTGAAACGTGAATTTAATTCCCCCCCCCCTCCCCCCCCTCGCGACAATACATAAAGGAGTACTCGTATAAACAAATTTAGCTTTTTTTATAAAGCTGCGGCTGTGAGATTTGAGGATTTCGTCGAAACTCGTCGTTGCAAGCTTTGTGTGCCATAAATCGATTCCGCGTGCGACGTACGAGTACTTCGTATTGTTTTTTTTTGCATGAGCTCCCGAAGTATACGTACGCGGTATATATTGTACGAGTACGCCTTTCAGAGGAACATAATCCGACAGATGTGGAACTCCATGCAATTCGTTACCAGTATACTTCGTACCGGTACCAACCAGGTACCTAGTATTTTTTAACACTATCGTCGGTATTTACAATAGACCAATGGGTGTGGTGGAGCAATGGTTCCGTAACATATGAATCCCAGCCTGGATTACGCTCGAAAGAGTCGATGCACAGCAGCAGTATTGACTGGTAGTTTTGGAAGGAAACGAGCCAAAATAATCTCGACCAACGGTTTGAAGCCCCTTTTTTTGTTCCGGATGCGAGGGGTACGTTCGGTTAAATGAATCCTCGTCATGATGCCGAGGAGGTTGTGCCGCACTATTTTGTCTATACCAGGTACTCTTGACTACCAAAGCCTGAGTACCCAAGGGCATGCATCATGCACCTCTTCGAGCATGCCACATGACGATGATACGAGCACAGCGGAAGCAGCAGTCACGGCGGCTGCAGCGGCCACGTTGGCCCACCTGCAGACAGCGGGGGAGGGCATGGCCGCAGTGTTCGCCGAAGAGCCAGGGTTGGGCAAAATCGGGCGTCGCAGGAGACGACGAGACAATCGACGTAGATGATTGGTTTGTTTGTCGGGTGACGAACGCCAACCCCGCCTATTAATAGCGCACTCGTGCTTTCCCTCCCACGATCCGACGGTGATGGCAGCATCACCTGTTGGGTGAGCTCCGCCCGACCTGCCTCACCCTCCCCCAAGCCACAGAGTTCCGAGACGTTTGCTGACCCCTCGCAGGCAAGGCTTCCTACAGCAGTTTTATAGAACCAAAACCATCTGTTCGCTGGCATTTTAGTCTGATTTTCTTGTACCGACGTCCAAGTCATCTCTCGTGGGAACAACAATATCAGGCAAGCGAAACAACTTCCTATACTCATCATTCGCATTCGTTTTATACTTGCTCCGTACCCATTGGCATCGTGTGATGTCGTACATAGGTCTCTCCGTCCGAAGGGAGTGCTGGAGCTTTTCGCGGCGATCCTCCAGGAGGGACGCATCCTTCTTCACTCCACCAAACCCGCGCTGCTCGCCGCGGTGGCGGAGGGGGTGTTCGCGCTCATGTACCCCCTGCAGTGGCCCTACGCATACGTGCCGGTCCTTCCCAAGTGAGTCAGCGTCCTAATAGTTCGGTTGGAAACGAGCATGAGCTGTACCAGTATGTACCAGGTATATGGTACCATGGTATGACTGTTTTTCGTCCCCTATTTCCGGAAAGTAAAATTTAATAGCAGTCCCTCCCCCCCCCCCCACCTCGCATTTTTTTTTAACCACGACTTTTACTTTCAACTCTCTGGACTAAGTCGTGGTCACAGGTCTCTTCCTTTCTCTCTTCCCACCCCCCCCCCCCCCGGTACATACATGCCTTCATTTTTATGGCGCAGAGGGTTCATTCATACCCAGTGCTGTTCGTCGATTTTCATCGAATTTTGACAACTCACGCTCTCGCGCTTTCCGCGATGAGAAAGTACCGCGCTTTGCTCATCACCGCTATACAGCAGTGTTTATGTACCACACTGGCCGAAAATATAAGGAGCTTTTAGGCATTAATATGAATACCAATCGGTCCTTACATTTCCGTCCAGGGTGGTATACGAAGTAGTACATGTAGAAACACATAAGTTCGGCCCTCCCTGTCCGGTCCTCCCTGTAAACCTTTTGTTTGGGAGGGGTCAGCATTCTTGCGCGGACCTTTTTCAATTCACTCGTACCATACGTTGATAGATGAAAATCGAGGAGCAGTGGGAAATGGCGAATTAATCCTCGCGAGAAAAAAAAGCATGTACCTGGGCAGGAGGGGAGAGAAGGGAAATGACACCTGCGGTCAAGTCGTCCTGCCCGGAAGGCCGTCGAGGGTAAAGAAAACCTTGCTTCGATTTTCGAGCTGGAAAGTAAAAGTGATGACCAAAAGTAGTGAAATGAACACTTATATTTCGACCAGGGTCTCGTACTATTCATTAAAAAAAATCGCTGCGACTCTCGCGGGTGACCGACCCCTCGCCGCCCAGCGGCCGCACCTCCCGCCCGAAATACTGACGCCTTTCTCCACCCCCCCCTCCGTCTTCCCCGACTCCTTCCCTCCCTCCCTCCCTCGCCCCCCCTGGCTGTTTTCCCCACTTCGCCCTGCTCCGCCGTGCCCTCCCTCCCCCACCCCGCAATGCCCATGCCTCCTCGCTTCGCTACTGCCCCCCGCCCTGCACCGTACACCGTGCACCCTTGCCACGAACGCGGCCGGTCACCGAAATGTTTGGTTGATTGGTTGGTTGGTTCGTTGGTTCGTTGGTCGGTTTGGTTGGTTGGTTGGTTGGTTGGTCGGTCTGTCGGTCGGTCGGTGGATTGGTCGGTTGGCTGGTTGGTTGGTCGGTTGACTGGTTGGTTGGTCCGATGGTTTTGTTGGTTGTTATTCTCTGTCGGCTCTTGGCGTTTCAGCTGCCTGATCGAGCATGTGGAGTCGCCGCAGCCGTTCATCCTCGGCGTGCACACGGACTGGCTGTCCGACATCGCGCCGGACGCTCTGCAGGAGGTCAGTTGAGGCTGTGCGTGGTAGGTGGTGGTTGGTTGGGTGGGGGGGTGGGTGGGGGGGTGGGTTGGTGAATTATTGGGTAGGTTGGTCGTGGGGTGATCGAGTGGGGCTTGCGATGGCCTGTTGTGTTTTTGTGATGTTTATGTTTCCCGTGTTTTTGTGTGTGTTGTGTGTTTTGTATGTGTTTTGTGTTTTTGCTATTTTTTTTAATGCGTTTTTGTTTTGCGTATCAAGTAGCGTTTTCAGCGTTTTTTTGTGTTTTTTTTTTTCTTGTGTTTTTGTTTCTGTACGTTTTTGTTGATTTTTACTTTTTTTTAACGCGCTATATGCGCGCGGGAGGTCGTCTGGGTGCCCCCCTCCCCCCTCCACACGCACGCTCTTTTAACCGGCACTTGCTCCTGAATCCGTAGATACAGTAGGTTTTGTTAGGCGCCGACTTTCGCCTCTTCTCTTGAATGTACATGTACCCCCAACCCTACCGCCGTCGAGCCCGCACCACCGTCTCTCTAGCCTGACGCCCCTAAGCTGACACCCCTAGCCCCACCCCGCCCTGTCCTGCCCTGCTCCGGTCCGCTCCGCCGTGACGACGGCGACGTTGTTGCGATGCCATGCCATTCCATGCCATGCCATGCCTTGCGAAGCTCATCATCGTGGACTGCGACCTCGGCAGCGTGACCGGGCCCGGGATGGAGCCGCTCCCAGCCCCCGTCCGCCGCTCCCTTACGAAGGCGGTGCGAGCGGTCTTGCACGGCAACCTGGGAAACCTGGACGACCCCGTGAGGCTGTCCAGACCCCCCCCTCCCCCCTCAGGAGGAGAAGGGGTAGGAGGAGGAGGAGCGGGAGGAGGAGGCGGGACCTCGGTGCGGGGAGCGGGGGTGGTAGGGTCAGGTGGCGCGTGGACGGATGCAACCCGCAGCATAGCGGTAGTGGCGAAGAGCCCACCTTTAGCAGGGAGCGCGAGCACATCCGGGAAAGGGAAGGCAGGGGGCGGAGGCGGTGGCAGGGGGGAGGGAGGAGGGGGGCGCGGTGATAGACCGGGGGAATCGGCTGCGGGCCGGAGGCGCCGGAACGGGGGGGGGAAGGGAGCGGCGGCGGCGGCGGGGGCGCGGAGGCTGCAGGCGCGGCTGGAGGCGTTGCTGCGCCTGGAGTTCGCGAGTGCCATGGCGGACATGCTATACGGGTTATCGGAGTGCCTTTTCTTCTTGCACCCGGAGAGGCCCATATTTAACGGGGCTCGGTTCTTGCAGGTAAGGTACTCTCTGGCGGCGACTTTTTTTTTCTTTCTTTCTCATGGGGCTGTCTTTTTCTGCTACCTTGGGAGGGAGGAGGGGCGGGGGAGGGGGTGGAGGGCAAGAGGGCAGGAGGGCAGACGGAGGAGTGTGTGTGGTGTGTGTCCATGTGTATTTGTTCGTGTGCGTGTTTTCGTCGTCTCCCCTAGCCGCACACGCCGTGCAAGGGAGCAAGCGAAAGCGTGTAAGGCGTTGCAAGCCTTGTGCTTGCACGTTCCAGAGAGTCTGGTCTATGTATGTTGTCCAATTGTCTCGAGGGTTCTCCCGGTATCCGGAAGATTTCCTCGCGCTGGTCCTATTGCTGTTTCTTTCACGTGTAATTTGCGTGTGGCTTGTGATTTTGAGCTTATTGTTGTGATCGTGGTTGTGTATGTGTATGTGTTTGTGTGTTTTTGTTGTCTTGGTTATTTGTGTGTTTTGCGCAATGGTGTCTCTATGTGTGTGTATACGTGTGCACGGGGTTTTCTTTCTCCCCTTTTTTCTCACCCGTCGTTGTGATTCTTGGTTTACTTGCTGCCTTGCCTACTTTGCTTACTCGCAGGAGTACTGCGAAGAGTCCTACGTGCCGTTCATGTCCGTGGTGATCGACACCCTGGCCTTCAAGTACCTCCTGGAGACCCAGGACTCCTCGGCCCTGCGTCCATTCCATGACATGCTTGACAAGGCCCGCAGGTACTGTGAATGCCACTTGTGCGCTTTTAGTCCTATTGTTTTTTACCATGCCTATCCAATTGCCCGCCCCCCCCCCCCCCCCAGCTTAGCCTAACCATTTTCTTTCTATCTGCTCAGTCCATCCCGTCACTTTGTGTAATCCTCCGCTCTATTGTACGTGTATGCTGCCTGTATGTTGCAGCTGAAGATTTGTACGGTAGAAATTACACTTTTGCTAATAGCAATGCTTTCACTTGTAGTTGCACTCGCGACAGGGGGCAGGGTCGGATACGTAGCCCCCCCCTTTCTCCCCCCTCTTTGTGGCGTCATTTTTCGTACAGTATCAGGTTGTCCATGCTCTGCTTTGATGATGTTGCTGTTTTTGTTGTTGGTTTCGTCGTTGGTCGTTTATCTGGCGTCGTTGGTGTCGATGTTGTTGCGTTTTTGCTGTCGATGTTGTAGTTGAACTCGCGTCCGGTCTATCTGCCTCTTTTCTTGCCCTCGGTACCGTCCGCCACCTACCTACATTTACCTACCTACCAACACACCTACCTAAGCACCAACACCCCCACCCACCCACTAACCCACCCGCCCGCCCGCCCGCCCGCCCATCAATACCTACCGGTGACCGACAATGACAGGGACGCCATAAAGAAGGGAGGGGACAAGCGAAAAAAGCTCTTGACCGGCGGCCTTCCGCAAGCCCCCGACGATGAGCCGAACTCCGTGGGGGCGTTTGATGGCCCTTTCCCAGTGGTGAACGGTGAGGCAGCTATAGCTCCCGATATCTACGGCAGGGGGAGGAGGTCGTCGCCTTGCTCTTGTCGCCTTGCTTTTGTGGCCTTGCTCTTGTGGCCTTCCTCTCCAAACAAATACGAAACAACTATTACGGGGGACCATAGTAAATAGGACCTACGGTACACACTAAAAGCTACCAGGGTATATATTTACTATTTTTACTAACAATATTTGGTCCTATTTACTATGGTCCCCCGTAATAACAACCACCATCACAAATATATTGACCACCCATCACCACCTACGACAGCAAAACGTCACCACAGCCACCACCACCACAATAACATCGACAACAAACGCTTGACCATCACCACCACCACCACCCCCCGTACAAAAACGACGCCTATCACCCTTGGCTTGGTGCAGGCATGCACGATTTGGCGCTCCGCCCTCACGGAGCAGCTCTCGACGGAGAAAAGGCGGGCGCGGTCGGAGCCGGGGCAGGCCTGGAAGGAGAAAACGACGCGACCGCGGGCTCGACGGCAACAGCGCTGACACCGGCGGCGGCGGCGGCGGCGGCGCGGGCGCAAGGCCACGCCCTTCCTCTTGCAACGTTCGTCATGCCTTCGCCGCCCCTCAGATCCTTCGCCCGGCGCGCGGGAGCCAAGGGTGACGAGGACGACGACTGCGATGGCTACTCGTACAACGGAGTAGATGAAGAAATCGACTTTAATGCCAGTAGGGGCAAGGGAGATCACGTGGTCGGACTTGGTGGCAGCAGCAGTAGCGCCGGCGGCGGTGGTGGGGGTGGTGGTAGTGGTGGTGGCGGCGCAGCTGATGAAGGGGATGGGGGAGGTGGAAGCGGAGCGGGAATGGGGGCGGGGGGCGGCGGAGGCGGGGGATATAGCAGCGTGCAGGAGATGGAGCAGGCCGCAGAAGAGGTTAGAGTGGAACTCTCGGCGTCGAGCACCCGATCAAGCAGGGCCGATTTGTCCGCGGCTGGTGGAGAAGGGCTGGGAGGCGGGTCGCCGGCGGCGGGGAGGGCGGGGAGGGCAGGGGAAGGGACGGCGGTAGGGTCGGCGAGGGAGGTGCGGGGGCGACCGAAGAAGGACGAGAGGTCTGGGATGAGGGTTTCCGATGCCCGCGGCGGGTTTATCGGCGGCAGCGGCGTGAAGGGTGCCAGGAACAGGAATAACAGCAGCGGCAGCAGCGGCAGCGGCGGCAGCGGTAGGGGTTACTCGTCCCCTACGGGCGCTGCTAAAGGCGGGTACGATGTCGAGGCCGATGAGATGGCGGACGATGGGGAGGAGGAGAACAGCCGAGCGGGCGAGAGGAACGGGGGTGGTCGCGGTGGCACCGGTCGGGCGGGAGGAGGAGGAGGAGGGCAGGGCTTGGGGGGCGCGACAGGATTGCTCCGTTCTAGAAGAGATATGCCCGTGTTGGAGTCTATCTGCTACGACTCGGCGGGAGACTGGGCGTCCGACGGTAGCGACGGGATGACCGCCGTGCTGTCCTCGCGCAAGCCCACGATGGCGCTGACGGCGCCCTCGCCGGCGCCTACCGCGGCGGTGGCGTCGGCGGGGGTAGAAGCGGGGGCTGCTGCTGCTGCCGTTACTGCCGCTGCTGCTGCTTCTGCTGCTACTGCTGGTGCTGGGGATGGTGCTGCTGATGGTGCTGGTGCTGCTGATGGTGCTGCTGCTGCTGCTGCTGCCGCCGCTACTGGCCTGAAGGAACGGTCTCACCCTAAGTCGCCGCTGTCGATGGAAAGAACCGTGATCCACATCGACGACGAGGGTTTCGACGAGGGGGAAGGGCTGACGGGATGGGCATCGACGCCGACAGAGGGGGCATCGGCGACAGCAGCAGCAGCAGCAGCAGCAGCAGCAGCAGCAGCAGCAGCCGCTCGAGGCGCCGGAGAAGAAACCCCTCGAAAGGAAAAGGGGCGCGTGGAGGCGGCGCTGGAGACTGGAGGGGGGGAAGTGAAAGAGAAAACGGGAGAAGAAAGGGAAGGGACCGCATCGCCGCCGACTCCGGCGCCGATCTCGAGTTCACTTTCGAAGTCCCCCGACGATGGCAAGGCAGAGGTGGGCGATGGGGACGAGTCCGCCTCCCAGGCCCCCGTGTCTCCCGGACGAGCAGCCGCTATCGCCGCCGCCGCGGCTAGGAGAAAGGGTGGGAGTGGCGGCAGCGGTGGCGGCGGCAGCGGTAGCGGTAGCAGTAACTTCGGGGGTAGCAGCGGGAGTGGTGGAGGCTGGGCCAGCGTAAGGGATACAGTCTCCGCGGCCGCCGGAGGCGGCCGCGGCGGCGGCGGGGGGGGTAGCGTTAGGGATAGGATCGCCGCGCTTTCGGGGCGCGGGAGCTCTCTGCGGAATGGAGGAGACGGCGAGGGCTCGTCAGGTGCGTGGCGTGACGTGGCGTTGCGTTGCTTGTGTTGCTTGGTGCTGGCTGGGTGTATGGGGGGGTTGGGGGGGGGGGGTGTACTGGATAGGAGAGATGTACTCGATCTTATGCATGGCCGTAGTCGCATGCATGACCATAGACCCTAGGTGTAGAGGGGGGGGGGGGGGGGGGGGAGTATGCGTGCGTGTTGTGTTGTGTGTGTTTATGTGGGTGCTTTTGTTGCGTGGTTTCGTCTCTGTGTGCGTGTGTGGGTTTTATCTTCCTTCTTGTTGTTTATCTGTGTGCTTTTTTTGAGAAGAAATAATGATCACGACGAAAACGACTACGATGTCGGTAAAATAAATATGGTGATGGAGCATGGAGAAGTCCGCTCGCTCAAATCAATTTATCGTCCTTGTCTTCTATTTGTTTTGTACATACTCGTCCGTTCGTGCTCCCCTCCCCTCCTCTCCCCTCCCCTCTCCTCTACTCTCCTCTCTCCCCTTTCCTCCCCTCCCCTCCCACCTCCCTCCGCTCCCATCCTCCCCGCTCCCACCCTCCCCGCTCCCCTTCCGCCCCCTCCCACCTCCCTCCCATCCCACCCCTTACAATCTCATCCCTAACTACCCCCTCCCGCCCCCCTCCCGCCCCCTACCACCCCCTCCCCCGCCCTTCGCCCTGCTGCCTGCCCCTCATCCAAACGCACAGGGAAACACGCCCGGAGGCCGGGCCCGTCGAGCCTAAATATTTCCAAGAAGTTTGGAGGCGTTGTGGGCGATGCTGAATCCTCCCGGGAAGGCGACTATCGATTGTTGAAGAAACCGTCTTGGGTTCGACCGCAGGTTAGCCCTCGCACCTTTCTTGAAGCCGTCTTCACTGTTTCATTTTTTCTCTTCTGCAACGTTTTTCATTTTTTCCAAGCGTCCAAATTTTCCTCTTGTTATAATTTGAAGTTTGGTTCGTTTTTTACCAGCAGCAGCAGCCCTTCGCGGTACCAGGTATATATTTGGAAAACCGGAAGAAGAAAAAAATGCCATTTTTGTAATTTTGGGAAAACGGATCGAACAGTGAAGTGGGCTATCGTATACCAGGTACGCGTTTATGTATTTATTGGCCCGCGAAGAAAACAGAAACACTTTAATCCGAACGGGATTTTTTTTAATCTCTTTTTTTTGGTGACACGAACCTTTCGAACCAACCTTGAGCAGAGGCTATCAGGTTCGTAGTGCTTGCCGCTGAGCGCGATTCGTTATTCCTAAAGATGCGTTCTACGATAGAGATATAACACATTTCCGCCAAAATATGATGTGAATGTTGCGGTTCCTTAAGGCAAAATCGTCGGAATGTCAATCTGGTTTCGAAAAATGACGTTTTTGTATACTTGGGCCGTGGGATCATTCCTCGGGATGCAATTTAATGTTTGCCGAAGTCAGTTTTCGGGTGAGGTATGGAGCTCCTCAAATGAGGAGCCTCAGAACAATTAGGGTGAACCTTTATTGTAGAACGCCTCTAAAATGTCTTGTGCGTCCCCGAAAACCAAGCGAGCTTGGCGTTTTAAAAAATAAATTAATCTGCGGTGTTGTCATAAACCAGGGGCTCCAGTAATCAGAACCCACGATGGGCCCAAAAGGCCTGTATCCCCCCATGTTTTAATCACAGTATTTGGTCCTGATTATTACAGCCTGTTCCTCCGCAAAGGGTTGTTGGGAGTGCAGGTCAAAATGGAATACCTGGTATATATGCCATATATATAATGCTGTAGATTTACGGATAGAGTCCCTCGCAGAGATGTCAGGAGACTGCATTTTCACCCCTTGACAGACAGCGGCTTTGTCTTAACATGCCTTGACTGACATCAAACTACTAGGCTTCAATGTGGAACACTCGGCCGTACGTACGCCCTTGACAGCGCATGTCTTGCCTTGCTCGACATGTCTCGTACTGGTGTCACGTCTTTATTTGGTCCCTGGATGGAGGGCAATTCCGTTTGATACTCGTACGATATGTCGAATGTTCGATACTTTGATATTTCGATACCTGGTATATCAAAACTTTCGACAAGATATGCTACACTAGTAAAGACTCAACCGATCCCTACATTTGCGCACAGAATCCCTTGTAGTCCAATGGTTAGGATATATGACTTTCACTCATGAGACCCGGGTTCAATTCCCGGCAGGGGAGGCACACCGCTTTTTTTCTTCTCCCCCGGGCAGCGGCTATTATATCTCGACCCCCCCATCGCATCTGATCCTCTCGGTACATGTGCAGCAGGGTGTTATGCTGTCGCAACGAGAGAAACGGGTTTAAACGTAAACCCGGCAGGATTTTTTTTTAGTATGAAAGTGGGGTGACCTTAAGCCTTCATTTTATCAATCCGCCGGAGGACAAAAAAAAAAAAGGAAAAAAAGAGCTAGTGTTGCTTTTAAATTAATAGTTGGTGCGGGTGTAAATAGGTATACTATACGGGTTGGGGGAGGAGGGGCAGTGAGGGAGGGGAGTGGAGGGGGGGCGTCCTCATTTGTTGCTTGCCTTAGTCATTTGGAGGGGACGGAGGAGAGATGGACGACCTACGTACCTCTTCGTCGCTCCGTCGTGTAACCACCGCACCGATAGGTATTTTATTTCTTCGGGCACTACGAGTATGACGCTGTTATCTGGCGCCGCCATCCTAATACTGCGTCGGTCGTTTCCGGTGACACGTCTCGCCCTGGCCGTGCCTTGACGTGCCTTTTGCCTTGGTTCGCCTTGCCTCTGCGTGCGGAGTCGCTCCGAGCCCACCCGCGACCTCGCACGTCACTGTACGTGCTCGTGTCCTCCGCGTCGCTTTGCTGCTGTTGTTGTTCCAGTGTCCTTGTCCCTGTTCGTGTCCCTGTCGCTGTTCTTTTTTCTACCCACGAACCACCTCTTGTCTTCTTCGTCTTCTTTTCGTTTTTCTTCTACTTCTTCTTCTTCTTCTCCTTGTCCTTGCTCTTGTTCGCAGTCTTGCTCTCGTTCTTGTTTTTCCTGGGCTTGTTGTTGTTGTTGTTGTTTTTTTTTTTTTTTCCCCCCCCCCTCTCTTCTTCCTCTTCTTCCTCCTCTTCCTCTTCTTCCTCCTCTTCATCCTATTGCTCCGTTTGTTCCGCTTGGTCCTCACGTTGTTCCTCTTCTTATATCTCTCATCGAAACCACCGCTACCGCTGCTGATGCCGCTGCTGTATGTCGCCGGCGCCGCCGGCGCCTCTCTCTCCCTTAAAATCGCAAATCGGTTCAACCCGCCGGACGCTCCACCGCCGCCGCCGCGCAGGAAGATGACGACAGCTCGGGACCCTCCTCGCCGAGGCCACTATTCGGCTCAAGGGTTGCCTCGGCCAGACCAACCAAGAACCACGCTGTCACCACTACTTCTACTACTACTTCGGCTGCAGCAGCAGCATCAGAAAATTCGGCAGCTGCAGAAAAATCTGTCGCGGAATTGGCAGAAAAATCGGCAGCCGAAAAATCGGCCGCGGAATTGGCAGAAAAAGCGGCGGCCGAGAAATCGGCGGCGGAAGCGGTGGCGGCAGCGGAAGCGAAGGAGGCGGAAGCGGCTGTGGCGGCAGCGGCGGCGAAAGCAGCAGTTGCAGATGCAGCGGCAGCAGCGGCAGCAGCGGAGGCAGAAGCAGAAGCAGCAGCAGCAGCAGATGCAGAGGCGAAGGCGAAAGCGGTATCCGATGCGAAAAAAGCGGCGGCGGTGGCGGTGTTCATGGCGGAGGCGGCGGGAGGAAGAGCGGGCGCGAAAGCGAAAGCTGATGCCGCTGCTGCTGCTGCGGAAGAAGCAGAATTTGAGCTGGCGTCGTTGACGTTGAAGAGGGCGGGGAGCGGGGAGGAGGCGTCTTCGTCCGGGTGGGTGCTCGTCTGTTTCGTTTTGCTTGTTTGCTTTTTTTCGTTTGTGTTGTGATGTGTTGGGTTGTGTTCGTGTGTGTGTTTTCGTTTCGTGTCCGGTTTCCTTATTCCTTTTTTGTTCTTTTTTTTTCCTGTGTGTTCGTTTTTGCTTCCTGTCATTTTGGTCGTTTTTTGTTGGGATGGGTGTTCCTGTTGCCTTTTGTATTTGTTGGGATGGGTTTGATCTTGTTTTGCCCTCGTTCCTTTTCATAAGGAAGAGCATTCTTTGGTTTCCTGGTTGTGTTCATTCGTGTGCGTGTGGTTTTTTCTGTTTGTTTGAATGTGTGTGTTTTCCATGCATGGCGTGTGGTGGCGTTTTCCCTCTTTTTGCTCGCGTGCTCTCGCCCGCGCGCGGACTGGCGGGAAATTTTGTTGGGTAAAAGCAACAACAACAAAAATGTACCGGGGTATGCACAATTTATTCGAAATTTTATTTTGGCCGCTTTTGCTTGCCGCAGACACGAGAGCGGGTCCGATGAGCCATACGAGCCGGTGGTGCTGCCGCTTTCCGCGGTTGACTGGTCGCACGAGCCTCTGCTGAGGCTCACTAACTGCGACCTGCCCCAGCCGAGGGAGTGGACGCTGGCGGGGATCGGACAGGAAGTGAGACCGTCGTGGAGATCAATGGAGGGGGCGGGGGGTACTCATTTGTTGCTTGCCTTCGTCATTTGACCGTTGACCACGCATCCCTTTCGAGACGGAGGACCGTTCCTACTCCTAATAGAGACGCCTACAAGATCTGGGCGGTCCTGATGGGGCGGGGGGGGTGGGGGCGTACTCATTTGTTGCTTGGCTTAGTCATTTGCCCCTTGACCACGCATCCCTTTCGAGACAGCACTGCTCCTACTCCTGATAGAGACACCGCCAACGTTTGGGCGCTCATCACGTGTTTGCCTTGAGGCGGGGTGTCTTTGGCCCCCGCTCCAGAAATATGCTACGTACTGTATCAATACATCAACACTTTACTGCGGTTCAGCAACACGATACTGTATCAACACAGTAACACGCTATTAATAGTGTAGCGCGGCGAAAACACGCGACCACTGGTGTGCTGAATCAACAACATGCACTGCTGCACTGCACCGACAACACCCTACTGCTGTAAAATCATACCAGGTGTATATACGGTGTATCCACATGGTATTAATACTGCTGTAAAAACATATACCGTGGTGGTACCAGGTATCTGTATGTGCTGCATCAACAGCACGCCACTGCTGTACGAGTACTGCATCACCTCCACGCTACTACTACTACTACTACTACTACTACTACTACTGCTACTACTGCTACTATTAATACTACTACTACTACTACTACTACTACTACTACTACTACTACTAACCCTACTATTATTACTACTACTATTAATACTACTACTACTACCACTACTACTACTGCCACTACTACATCTGTTGTACTGCATGAACAGCACGCTACTGGTGTAGACTACATCAACAACACGCTACTCCTGTAGACTACATGAGCAGCGCACTACTGCCGTGTAGTCTAGACTACTGCAGCAGTACGTTTTAATTTATTGCATAAACACGCTATTAACACGCGCAGATCGAGGAGGATCTGGGCGAGGCACTGAGAGCCCAGACCGACGGAGACTCTAAGGCCGGCCTAGGGCACGGGTCGTACTCTCTTAAGGCCGGGGGGGGGCTCGCGGCGGCCGGGGACGGGCAGGACCTCGACCGAGACAGCGAGAAATTGCTGCAGGTGCGTGGAGCGGTATACAGCGAGAGTCTCTGCACGGAGCAAATGTGTACCAAATGTGCGAGTAAGGAGTGGAAGACAATTAATGTGTTTCGTCATGTTTGATTGCAGTTTCGGTAAGGCCAGGGCTTCAAGGAGCTGTTATTCGTACGTGTACTGTGTTGAATTGGTAGGAGCCTATTAATGCGGTCATATTATTACCTGGTACCTGGGTATGAATGAGTCGAGTTTTCAGTGGTGTGGTTTTGGATGCTCGACGAGGCGAGCCGGAGATCGGTAGGGAGGGGGCGGGAGGGGAGGAGAGGGGAGGGGTTACACAGCAGGGGTGGGGAGTGTGGCAGAAAGCAGGCGACGGAAACAAGGAAGGGCTCGCGGCTGGTTATGCACCCAAAACGCCTGCACAGACTTTTGCGGTGCGGGACGAGATCGAACGAACGATATCGTTTAGCTACGATAGAGCAAGCGCGTTACGTCTACCAGGCATGATAATACCGCACGTATTCGCACTTGTACGTAGCCCACCCGGGAGCGAGTTTATGCTGCTGTTTGCTGTTGTTGCTGTCACTGCTGCTGTCTTCATTCATTCACACTTCGTCCGTTTTTCTTTCTGCGACGTACGTACGCTACGATTCTTCTGTTGTTGTTGTTGTTGTTGTTGTTGTTGTTGTTGTCGTCGTTGTTGTTGGGTGGTGGCAGTGTCTGGAGGCAGTCTACGCGTCCGATCGAGTGTCGGAGAAGGTGGTGATGAGCGTCGAGGAGACGCTGAGGACCAAGCCCACCGTCCAACAGATGTTTTTACAGGTGATGGTGGTTAATGTTTTTTTGTTGTTGTTTTTTTTTAGTGTACGTGTAACGTTTTTCTCCCACTTCTCGGATAGATAGATAGATAGATTATCCACAGATCATCGATTCCCACTTCATGAGCTAAAACTTCCGGGCCAGATACATCAACTCCTGATCTGTATGTCCTACAGCTCATGTTTGCCCGGGGGGGGGGGGGGGGGGGGAAGCCGCATAGTCTGCATGATCTACCGTAGCACATACCCCCGTAGTTCCTACCAGGTACGTGTGGGTGTGATCCGTACTACATTGTCCAGATCCTGAGTACCAGGTAGCGTGCTGCGTACCAGGTAACGTGCGCAGCGTCTCGTGACGGCAGGTTACCATCCAGATGATCCATCTGTTAATGATATATCTGTAGACGATCTGTCAGTTAAGAGGTGTGGATGTTTCTGGTGTCGGTGGTGTTTGGTGCATGTTTGTGACGAGCGTCAAGGCATGGTCGTGGTGTTTTTGTGATGATGGTATATGTATATACCTGGTATGCAAGTGGGTGTGGCGTTTGTGATTTTTTTGGGGGCGTTTTGGACATGGTGGTTTTGGTGGAAGTGGGTGGTCGGTGTTTCATGTTTTTGTTTTTGTGTGATGGTTGTCATGTCTTGTACGAGTCGTCGCGTTTTTTGTTTTTTTTTCATTGTCAACACTTTTTCTCTGTTTTTTTTTTTACTTGTTTTGTGTTTTGTTCCTGTTGATTTTTTGTTTTCGTTTTTGTCTCTGTTTCGTGGCCCTTCCACAGGTGCTGCGGCATGCCAGCCGGCGAGGGTACGCCAGCCGACGCGGCCCCACCCACCTCCTCGGCCCCTCCTTCGAGACCCTCGCGCGTTTCAGCTACACCCTCCTCTGCGTCTGCGTGGACCGCATGGACTACTCGGTGGCCCACACCCTGCTGCAGCTCACGGGGGCGTACTTTCAGGTACGTGGACAGAGGGAAGGAACGGACAGGGAGCGGCGGGGGGGGGGGGGGGGGGGGGGAGGGGGGGGGGGGCGAAAGGTGTATTTTTGCATGTAGGAGAGGGAGCGGAATGCGGGAGGAGGGGGGGGGGGGTTGTTTCTCTTGTTTTTTGCAGTGTTTTTGTTTGTGATATTGCTCATTCTGTTTCTTGCGTGTACCAGTATGTGTTTTCGTGATTTTTTGCGATTTTTGATGTTTCTGGTGTTTTTTGTACTGTGTGTGTGCTCTTGTGTTTATCGCACAGCGTGAGGGGACAACGGCAGTTGTTGTGGTCGACACATCATTTTTTTTTTTTTTTCTGCTGACGTTTTGGGCTGCTTCCCATCGACCCGTGTGTTTGGCTGCTGCTGCTGCTGCTGCCACGGTGTAATAGCGTTGCGTTGTTGATGTTTTTTTGTCGCCACCTCTTGTTGTCTGATTCTCGCTTTTTTTACGGTTTTCGGTTTTGCTCTTGATTTTGTCGGCGTTTTCGTCTTCGCGCAACACTCTGTTCATATTGCCTACATGCAGGTGCACGAAGGCGGCGGCGTCTTCAGCCACCAGCCCAGCGTGCACCTCGCGTCCTCCAGCAGCATGGGTGAGCATCGGGTGTACCGAAATCCTCGTGTGTGTTTTTTTTGTTTTTTTCGGGAAACCGGTATGACGCGTCAAATATTTCGCCAGTAACCAGTCACTGATACGGTAACTGTTAACTGGTATACACCAGGTATTTGTCAACTGGTAATCACTAATCGGTAAACAAGAGGGGGGCCTCGGTTTTGAAAGAATATCTGGTACAGGTGTAACCGTTTCAGGACTGCACGTTTTGGGGACAAACCAATCAAGAAAAAAAAAAACGAAAGTAACGTTGTCCCCTAAAAACGGCATTGCAGCCCTAAAAAAGGTTGAGAGAGGTCAAGATGGCTCGGCACGGCCGTACTAAACTTTGTACTCGCTGCAGTACTCTACCCGTCCATCCCGGTTTCGGGTAAATCCGATTTGAAGAGAGGCGAAAAATTCTTGGCACACCCCTCTCTCTTGGATAACCGTGTCAATCTGACTGGGAATTAATCGTCGTCCAGAATCTTAATGTAAAAATCAAAACGTGATAATATTTCCGGCCAGCGTGGTGAGCGGTCGTCGCAAACCGGTACCTCGTTGAGCGATATTCGCTATCCGGTGATCGCTAAGCGGTAATCGCTGAGCGGTAATCGCTGAGCGGTAATCGCTGACTGTTTATCGCTCACCAGTTATCGCTGGCCGATAATCGCTAACCCGTAACCGCTGACCGGTAGTCGCTACCTGTTGATCGCTGAGCAGTAATCGCTAGCAGGCAATCGCCAACCGGTACCCCCGGACCGGTAATCGCTATTAATAGCGGTAACTGCTAACCGTTAGTCGCTATGTATCCGGTAAACCACTGACCGGTAGACGCTGGCCGTTCAACCGCTCCACCGTGTTCTCAATCCGGTGACGGTTTCCGAACGGCTCTGTGTATTCGTCCCCGCAGCTGGCCAGGGCGTCGGGCCGGACGGAGCCCTCGACGGCGAAGCCGGGTACTTCAGCGAGTTCCTCAGCGCTAGGATAAGCCGACACCCGATATTTACGGACATGCGCTTCTGGCAGCACGTGCTCAAAGAGGCGGTACAGGCCAAGACGGAAAAGGTGGGTGGGTGGGTCGGTGGGCATGGGGGTGAAAGACGGACCCGTCGGTCGTTCGGTGACTTGGGAAAGAGGAGGAGGAGGAGGGGGGGAAGAGGAGGAGGAGGGGAAGGGGGAGGGGGAGGGAGATGAGGAAGAGGAGGCAGGGGAGGAGGAGGAGCAGGGGGAAAGGGGAGGAGGTGGAGGTGGTGGTGTCGTGGCGTAGATTTCTAGCGGAATGCTGTGTGGGAGGGCGGGCGGGGGCGCAGGGGGGGGGGGGGGTGGTGCAGGCCAAGGAGGCACCGGTCGGTCGGTCGGTCGGTCGGTCGGTCGTTTCGCCTCCGAAAGACTGCTATTTACTGCCCGTTCGGTAAGCGCACTCATGGTGGCCTAGGCTGCAGGCTTCGTCGATGTTGAGTGGGGTCGCCCACCACCTTGCCGTTCCCCACCGCGTGCAGCGCTCTGCTGGCCGGGCGCAACGCTGTGCTGATGGTGTAGTATTACCACCCCGGAGCATGACCAATCATCTATCCCCCCCCCCCCCCCCCCATGCCCTTCTCCCCTTCCCACTCCCCGCTCCTCCCCCACTCTCCTTTTGGTTTTCCCTCCTTGGCCGCTGCTTCCTCCCACTTGCCCACACTACGTGGCACGTTCTCCGTTGGACATTTATTTCACGTGAACCGTGAAATACCTGGTATGAAACATGAATATGGCGGCAGCTGGCAAAGGATAGGCATTCGCTCACGTCGCTAAAGCCACGGCCGGGGGGAGGTGCGAAGGATGAGATGGATAGCGTTCTTTCGTCTCCGGGGAGTTCCGACGTGGACCTGACGAGAGCCGCAGAGCTGGATTCGGATACCGAGGTGAGTTGACTGCCCATTATTAAGTAATGCGAGCGCTTTCTTCTCCTTTTTGTCTTGGAAATAATTCTGACTTTTTTTGTTGCCCTGGTTTTTGTTGGGGAGGGGGGGGGGGGGGGGGCGTACTCATTTGTTGCTTGCCTTAGTCATTTGACCATTGACCACGCATCCCTTTCGAGACGGAGCACCGTTCCTACTCCTAATAGAGACACCTCCAACAATTGGGCGCTCATTACGTTGTTTCCATATATTACATAGAAACTTTTTGCTAAGCTTATCCCCTTCCTGTTTGGCCGCCTGTGGCCACCATCTATCTTCTAGGATAGCGATCGTTTTCTCGCTGCTATCTAGTGTGTCAAACTCCTCCATGTCACATTCTTCTATTTCCCTCATCTCCTCTTCTAACACATCCCGTTCCTCCTTGTATATTTCACATTCTCCTACTATGTGAGTTCTGCTCTCTATCGCTTTGCCACACGGGCACATCTGTGCATCTATTTCCTCCTCCTCCCGGCTACTGGTATACCTCTTTCTTCTTTCTGGCAAGTCCAGGTCGCCTACACGAAACCGCAGCTTCAGCGTTTTCGCGAAGTCCATTGGGCCGTGCAGATACGTTTTCATTCCTATTCCTTCCCTCAATCTCCCGTATATCTCTAGGTGTTTTTCCGATTCCACCTTGTTTCGTAGCGCTAGCCTTTCCCTTCTTTCTATCCTTTCTTCTACTTCTGCCTTGTACTTCCCAAACTTCCCGGCGAACGAGGGGGGGGGGGGGGGGGTTGCTGAGTTTGTTCTTTGTCTTGTTTCTGGTTTTTCTTTTTTCTCGAGCATCAATACATCGACGCAATATTGCACTGAACACGAAGCATAAGCGCTTTCTTCCTTTCTTGCGATATTTCGGGATTTCTTTCCGCCCTGAAAACCCGACGTGCTTCGTCCTGGCAATGTAGATATGCAAGGGTCTATGTTCATATGACTCTGGCCACGCAGGACATGAGTACCCCCCCCCCCCCCCCCCCCCCGCCCCCACGCGCGCCCCAAACACCTGACGACACTTCGCGCTTGGTGCAAACCATGTCTGCCTGGTCGCTTGAAAACCCGACGCGCTCCGTCCCGGTATTGTAGGGATGCGAGGGTCTAATGATCATACGACTACGGCCATGCATGCATGAGTCACCTCAACCCGTTGTGCTCGGTCCCGGCATTGAGGGATGCGAGGGTCTATGGTCATACGACTACGGCCATGCATGATAGTGAGTATCCCCCCCCCCCCTATCCTCTCGGGAGCTGTTGTCCGGGCAGCATATAGTTGTTCGTCAGACAGAAGAAAAAAAAAACTTGGAAAATCCTCTATCAAGCAGGACTTGGAATATTTCCACACCAACAAATAATTTGACGATCGCCGTACAACAATTTTATTTTCGTTACAAAATATCCCAGATGTTTTTTTTTCTTCTTTCTTGCAGCAGGAGATGCACGCGCCAAAATCGCGGAGAAATTTTGAAAAACGGACGCACACACAAACGAAAACAGAAAACGCACAAACAAGAACAAGAACAAAGTTGTGTTGTATTGTATTGTATTATCCCGCCTTTTTAATTCGTCTGCTTTTTTTTGGTATTTTTCTCGTCGCCTCAGACCAACCGCTCTTTGGAGTTCAAGGACCCTGCGCTGGCGTCTGAGATCGTTTGCCGACAAGTGAGTAACTGGTTGCGATGTTGGTGTTGCTTGGGGGTTTTATTTTCGATGTTTTTTTTCGGTGATGGTGATGGTGTTGTTTATTGTCGTTGGTGTTGATGTTGTCGTTGGCGGTGTTGGCGGTGTTGGCGGTGTCGGCGTAGGTGCTGGTGTTGGTGTTGGTGTCGTCGTTGGCGGTGCTGGCGGTGTCGGTGTTGGTGTAGGTGTTGGTGTAGGTGTTGGTGTCGGTGTTGGTGTTGTTGGTGTTGTCGTTGGTGTTGATGTTGGTGTTGGTGTCGGTGGTGACGTTGTTGGCGTTGGTGGTGTTGATGGTGTTGTCCTTGTTGATGCTGCTGTCGTTGGTGTTGCTGTTGCTGTTGTTGTTGTCGTTGATGTTTCCGTTGATGTTGTCGTTGGTGTTGCTGCTGCTGTTGTCGTCGTTGACGTTGTTGGTGTCGACGTGTATCGATTCATCAGTTGGTCGATCGATGCATCCTCGGGTTCCTACGTATGAAACACCGCTCTGTCCGAAAAACGATTGTCCGCTGCGGTCCTCGTGATAGCCCAAAAACGGCACCCAAACGGCCCTTACATTCCGAACAGAGAGACAGTATTACAATCTCCCCCCTTTATCCCTAGATATGTGGTGCGCGTGACGTGACAGCCTTACACGACCCGGCCTAACGTGATGCGCCATGATGTGAATTAAATCAGGTGAAGGTTTTCCTGCACGAGATGGCGTCTATCGGGATGCGCGCGCGGACAGCCCAGCGCTACGTGGAAGCGGTTTCCCTCCAGTACAAGCTCCGACCGGGCGCGAAGACTCGCTTGCAGGTGCGTGCTGCGGCGTTTCCATTCCTTTTTCCTTTCGTTCCCTTCCCTGGAACCTAAAAACTGAGGGGCAAAACTTGGCCAAAAGAAAATTAGAAAACAGGCGTTTTTGGCTAAAAGTCTAAAAGTTATATACCAGGTACTTCGTGTATAATCTCTAAGAAAAGTTGCAACTTAGTTGTGCACACTCCGGACGGATTAGGACCTACCAGGGTAGTTTTTTTCGGAACCTCCAAAACGCTGAAGGCGCTTCGTGTACCTGCTGCATACATTTTTTTTTTAGAAAACTATACCAGGTAAGTGCAAACCCGATGTCCAAAATCCCAAACCTTGTAATGTCTGATCGGAAATACAAGGTACTGTTTATATTGTGGGGCTCGAAATGTGCCCTCCTTTCTTCGATCAGACTGGTAGGTATTTACCACGGATGATATCGTTGAGACACGAACGGCGTTCCGACTGTATGAGGTTGAACCCTTTTAGGGCAAAAACTGCAATCCCGTTTTGCGGGACAAACCGACCACTCGAATTTTGAGCACTTTGTCCCCTAAACAGGACAGCAGTACTGAAAGGGTTTAGGAGCCCCGGCAGTCGGAAATATTGCCGCACAAGGCAAAAAGTGTTGCCCGCAATCTTTAGTTAGTGGGTTAATGGGTTAGTGGGTCTACAGTAGTTACCTCC
Organism: Nereocystis luetkeana; assembly: GCA_031213475.1. Lineage (NCBI taxonomy): Eukaryota > Phaeophyceae > Laminariales > Laminariaceae > Nereocystis > Nereocystis luetkeana. The sequence goes on from JARUPZ010000018.1 coordinate 675,218, forward strand.
GTCGATACTGTTGTTTTCTGATGCTGCGTGTTGCCGTGTCTTTTTTTAGCTTTTGTGTTCAGTGCGTTTCCTGTAGTTTTATTTTCCGTTCGTCGTTTCTTGTGTGTGTGTGTGTGTTTTTTTTTTTTTTTTTCACGTCCCCCTCCTCTGCCTTTTATCCGCTTCCCTGCTCCCCCCCTCCCTGTGTGTGTTTTTTTTATTTTCACGTCCCCCTCCTCTGCCTTTCTTCCGCTTCCCTGCTCCCCCCCTCCCCACCCCACCCACCCACCCCCCCCCCCCCCCGCCCTGTTTATCCCATGTTCCACCCCCCGTCCCCTTCCCTATCGATGTCCCCCCCGCCCCTCCCCGACTGTCGTTGCCCTGATCATCAACAGGAGTCGGTCCGACTTGTGTGGGGGGGCGTGCAGCCGTCGTCGGGAGCCGCTTCGCCCTCCTTCAGGTACGCCGCAGTAGGCACCGAAGTAGGCATCGCAGTAGGAATTGAAGTAGGCATCGCAGTAGGAATTGAAGTAGGCATCGCAGTAGGAACCACCTTTTAGGCGTAGGAGCAGTAGGCATTGCCTTGCCACTTGCCCCCCCCCCCACAACCACCTCGAAAGGGATGCGTTGTCACTGGGCATATGACAAGAACAAGCAACAAATGAGTACGCCCCCCCCCCCGCCCCCCCTGTGGTCATACTACTACGGCCATGCACGACATGAGTCCCCCCGCCCCCACCTCCCTCCCTCCTCCGTTGTCCGCGTTTTCTGTTCTCCCCTCCTTTTAAGCTCCCAGCTGACGCCGGAAGCGTCGTCCGCTGCGGCTGAAGCGGGGTGGGCGCAGGCGAACATCACGGCTGCCGCCCTGGCCGCCGCCGCTGCCGCCGCCGCCGCTCCCCCCATAGCCGTCGTCGCAGCCGTGGCCACCCCAACTACAACGCCAGCTTCAACTCCCACCACTTCTGCAACTGCAACAACAAATTCAACTGTAACTGTAAGTTCAACCGCAACGTCAACTGCAACTGCAACTTCAACTTCAACTGCGACTGCAGAAAAAGCAGGGGCAGCAGGAGCACCAGCGTCGTCAGTACTCAGTAACCGCCGGTCATCCACCGGGAGTTCAAGCAGAGGTGGCGGTAACGCCGGGCCTGGCTCGGCGTCGGGTTCGGGTCCCGGCGTGGAGGCGGCGCCGGTGTCGGCGCCAGGAAGGGTGCCTGTGTCGGCATTGAGGCTGAGCGCGTCAGAGCTGGCGAATCAGCTTCAGGCGGAGAGCAGCCCTTCTCCTCGGTTACCGACGACTCCGGCCTCTGGGGCTCTCGGGAGGTACGTGGACGGGGGGGGGGGGGGGGGCGTACTCAATATCATGCATGGCAGTAGTCGTATGACCGTAGATCCTCGCATCTCTACAATGCCGAGACGGAGCGCGTTGGGTTTTCACCAACCAGGCGGGCATTGCTTGCGCTAAGCTCGAGGCGCGGTGAGATGTGCCCGGCGAGTCGCATGCAGGGTGAGGTCTGCATCCTACATACAGTAAGAACCGCTTGTGAGGCGGACTTGCACATGGAGGACAGCTTCAATGAGTCGTTTAAGTTTTTTCGGTGCGGCCACTTCCAGAGACAGCAATGGGGGTACTACGTAACTGCCTCGTGCGTGCCTTACCATAGAACACTACGTGATGCGATCATTCCCCTTGCGCGGAGTAGAGGTTCTTCACCCTGCACAAAAGATGTGGCCAGCTATGATCGACCGCCAACAGCAACAAAAAACAGTACCCGGGTTGTCTAGCTCACGTAGTGAGCGGCACGTTTTACAGAGGTGTCCTTGCCAACCGACGCCAACCCAACCTAGGGGGAGGGGGTTGCTATGGGCTGGCGGGGAGGGGGGGGTAGGGGTTGGCAGTCAGGAGGGGGAGGCGGAAAAGGGGGAGCTGGGAGTTGGCTATGGGTTGGGAGGGAAGGAGGCGGGGGGGCGGGGGGGCGGGGGGGGGGGGAGGGGCACTATGTTAGTCGGGGTGTGTTGGTTGGGAGGGAAAATGGACGGACGGGGTCGTCCTACGATTTAAGTGATTTTTTCGCATTTTTTCAATTTTTCCCGTTGCGCTATTGTCATAGCGCATAGTCGTGGCTTAAGGGCTTGGCTTGGCATAGCTTTTGGGGGGGTTCGCGGACGGTGTTGCGGTCTCATCTTCTTTTCACTCTCTGCTCACGTGCCTTCCGACAGCGCCAAAGTGCCCGCATTATGGCATCCTCCTCTCTTCCCCCCTCTCTCCGTCCCTCCCTTTTACCTCTGCGCTTTCCCCCCCCCCGTCTCGAAAGGCATGCGTGGTTAAAATGTCAAATGACTTAGGCAAGCAAGCACCAAATTAGAACCCCCAACCTCCGCTCCCGCATGCTTCTTTTTGTTCGGTTGTCTTTTCTTATTGATGCTTCTTATCTTTATTGTTTTTTGTTCATTCGATTTTTTTCATGTCTGTGTGCTCTTTGTATTTTTTTTTATTATCATTTTTTTATTCTGCTTTCACCAGGTTCCGATCGCCAGGCGCGACCCCCCAAGGCGTCGGCGAGAATTTCTCCACCACCGCCTCCTCCTCCGGCCTCCCCAAGTTCGTCTCCACTCCGACCTCCTCCCTCTCCCCGCCCAAACGTGGGTTCTCGTGGGCGCCGGATTCGGGTCGGGGTCGACCTCGCGGCACCAGTAGCGTTAGCAGCAGCGGTGGCGGAGGCGCAGAAACGGGATCGATGAAGGCCCCGCTCTCTCCGCGACGACCACTGCCTGGCGCCGCCGCCGGGAGGGGCAAGGACGACGCGGCGGGGGCGGGAGGGGGAGCGGCGACGGTGGTGGAGGAGGAGGAGGGAGAGGAGGAGGAGGAGGGGGGGGGACACGGGCGACGAAGAGGAGGAGGAGGAGGAGGAGGCGGCGCAGCCCAAGCGGCGCTTTTTCTTCGGGACGGAGACGATGAGGTCGCTGGCGTCGTCGCTGTCGCCGCCGCCGGCAGCGCCGGTCGCGGGCGCGTCCAAGCTGCCGGTGGTGGCGACGTCGGCGGCGGCTTCGCCTCCGTCCGCTCCGCCTTCCGCCTCTAGGGCCCGCTCGACGTCTGCGTCGACACGGCCGTCTGCGTCACCCTTGCCGCCCCCGGGTCCGCCTGCAGGAGCGGCGGTGAAGAGGGCTACTTCGAGCGGCAGCGGGAGGGGGTGGGCGGAGACCATATCGGGGGGAAAGGGGGAGCTGCCGTCGCTGCTAGCGCCGGTGGAGCTGCACGCGCGCGACGGAGAAGGCGTTACACACCAGGTGAGTTGGGTTTGGGGGGGGGGGGGAGGGGGGGGGTACTCGAGATCATGCGGAGGGGGTGTGGTACTCGATATCATGCACGGCTGTAGTCGTATATCATGCACGGCTGTAGTCGTATGATCATAGACCCTCGCATCCCTACAATGCCGGGACGGAACGTGTCGGATTTTCACCGACCAGGCAGACATTGCTTGCGCTAAGCGCGGAGCGAAACGTGAGGTGTTCGGCGAGTCGCATGAAGGGCGAGCTGTATCCTACTAAGAAGCGTTTGTCAGGCGGACTTGCATGCCGATGTCAGATAAAATTTGTTAATTTAATTTCCGGTGTAGGCATTTCCAGAGACAGCAATGGGAATACTACGTAACTGCATCTTGGGTGCCTTGCCATAAACGCTACGTGATACGATAATTCCTCTTGTGCGGAGTAAAGGTTCTCCATCCGGCACGAATGATCAAACTCGACCACTAGCTGTCACCGATTCCCCCCCCCCCCAAAAAAGGTAACCTGGTTGTCTAGCTCAAGCAGTGAGCGGCATGTTTTACAGTGTCGTTGCCAACCGACGCCAACCCAACCTTTTCGTATATAGTATGGGGGGGGGTGGGGGGAAGGAGAGAGGAGAGGAGGGGGGGGGGGGCACGTTTATGGTTTAGTTTTTCGGGGGGAAGTGTGCGCTGCTCGTGTTGTTGGATGGGTTGGTGTTGTGTTTTTTTTTGTTTCGAGTTTTTTGTAGTATGGCTTGTGTTGTGTTGTGTTTTTTCGTCGATTTGCTTTTGTGTTTGCGATTTGCGTGCCTTCGGAGTTGATTATTTTCTTGTTCCGCCGACCTTTTTTGTTTCGGCGATAGAACACCGTGCGTTCCTACTATCTCTCCCACTAAGCAGCTCTTGCTCGCTCTTGTTTTTCTGCCCCACCCCTCCCTCCCTCTCTCCCTCGCTCTCTCCCTCCCTCTCTCCCTCGCTCTCTCCCTCGCTCTCTCCCTCGATCTCTCCCTCTCCGCCTCCCTCCCGTGCACGATGCTCACCGCCCTGTGTTGCTCGTGTATATCCCTTCTCTCTGTGTGTGATTGGTGTCCACCTCGCTCCCTCTACGATGCAGGGTCCCATTTTGTGTCTCGCGGCGTTTGAGTCGAGGGCTTGCGCTGGCTCGACGGACGGGACGGTGAGTGTTCGATGTCGTTGTTGTCACTGTCGTCATCATTGGCATCGTCATTATCGAATGTCACTACCGTCCTCATGGTCAAATATCACTACCGTCCTCAATATCAAATATCACTACCGTCCTCAATATCAAATATCACTATCATTATAAAATGTCACTACTGTCCTCAATATCAAATATCGGTGTCACAATCATTTGTCGAATATCACTACCGTCCTCATTATCAAATATCAGTGTCACTATCATTATCAAATATCGGTGTCACTATCATTTATCAAATATCACTGCTGTCCTCATTATCAAATATCAGTTTCACTGTCATTTATCAAATATCACTACCGTCATCATTATCGGTATCAGTGTCACTATCATTGTCGATATCATCAACATCATTGTCACCAGGGGTACGGAGCCACACTCGCCAACATATCGGAATTGAAAACAAACTACACGTAGCGGGCTGGGGCTTTTGTCAACAAACAAAATAAAACATGTTTTTGTTTCAGTTTTATTCACTTGATTTTAGTGACCCCCCCTTGTCTGGGACTCAAAAAGAAGATGGCGTTTTTTTTTCTTTGCTTTTCTCGTGTACCCTTGTTGTCACGATAACTTTACTTCTCTTGCTCGCGATCTCGATTCTTCTCACTTTCAGTGTCACTTTGTCATGTTCGTTATTGTTCGTTGTTATCATGGTCTTTTTGTTTTTCATTATCAGTATCATTATCAAGATTGTTGTCATAGTTGCTGTATCATTATCATCGCCATTCTCGTCTTCTTGTACTGCATGGCCGTGATCGTTTGTCGTTTTTGTTGTAGTAGTTGTAGTTGTTGTCGTTTTTTTTTTTTCATCCTCCGGCGGATTGGTAAAAACCAAAAGCTTAAGCTCACCACACTTCCATTATTGTCTTTGGGGAGCTCTTGATCTTACTACTGTACTCCATAATCTGCAACGTGAAGTCTGTCCACCGAAACAAAAAAAACGAACCCCGGCCCCCAAAACATCCGACGCAGCCCTACCTTGTCCTTTTCCCGCCACTTCCCCCGACCAACTCAAGCTATAACCCGAATCAGAGCAAGAGCAAGAGCCCCCCCCCCCCCCCCCCCCCCCCGACGACGATTATTGTTCCATCCCTTACAAGCCCATCCCGATCCTCGATTTTTTTCCCCCCGTTCCTTCCGTGCGCCCACGCATGCTTTCGCGCGCACGCACGCCACGCACTGCGCGAACGCGCTGTTGAACCCCCCCCCCCCCCCCCCCGACAAATTTCAACGCCAACGGTGTAAACCCAACGGATACACGATGGAAACGCGACGGGAAACGCTGGGCGTCGCCGGCGGGGTGTGTGTGTGTGCACAACAACTTCAACACGAAAACATGGTAAAGTTGAGCGTGTACGACTTGTCCATGGTGTCGAGGGTGAGCTTTCTCGCGGGGCACGCGGGGCCGGTGACGACGGTGTCCTGCGGAGACGACTGGGTGCTGTCGGGGTCGTCCGACTCGTCGCTACGATTGTGGCAGGTGAGATTGTTGTTTGCTGTTGTTGTTGTTGTTGTTGTTGTTGTTGTTATCACGTTAAACTCATCCCAACTTGGTATGCCGGGGGATAAAAAAAACCCGATCAAAAGTCCATGCTGTAGAAGGAAAGAACATGCCTGGCTTTTCGTCAGGCATGCCTTGAAGGCATCGAAACATAGAACGGGTTCGCTCTCGCTACACGTAGGGACTCTCGTGGGTTGGACAGGCACTCGTTTGTGTTTTCTGGAAGCGACAGGACGGGGCTCCAATTAACTCTGGAGTGGGAGAATACCTCAGGAAGAAACCAAAAAAAAGAAACAGTGCGGAACAGTATCGACACATGAAAAACTGAGCGACATCGTGCGACCTCAGAGGAAGAATAAATGGAATCAGCGTACGCATGCAGTCAGGTACGAGTTGCAAAGCCGAACAACCCAACTTGAGGGGGGGGCCGCATACGAAGAGAAAACAAAAACAAATAAGACTAAAAATAATATTTGTAATATACTTCGTATTTAATTAACACCAAAAAAAGAGAGGGGAGAAAAAGGTGGAGAAATAAAATGAGAAAGAAAAAAAAACACACACACACACGACAGTACGCAAAGAGAATACGCCGCGGGAAACGCGGGGGAACGGGGGAATTACGCAAGGGAAGTCGCCAAAAGAGATGATACGTACCCAGACTTGCCTTGTCGACGTTGTTTTATCTTTCTTTTCTTTTTGAAGGGGTGTTGCGGTCGGCTGTTTTTGTTTTTTTGCTCGTGTGTTTGGTCTCTCTTTTTTCTAGCCGTCGAAACGTAAACGAAGTGACTAATCGGCACAGCACTGTCTGTTGTAGTTTTGACCATGCGGCCGTTTTTGACGCGTCCGCCGCGTCACTTTTGACGCGGTCGCTCCTCTGCTCTATTAGGACTACAGTCACGTTGTGCGGGGCAAACTACGTACAGTATAATTAATGTGGTCCGTCCCCCTAAATAAAACTAAAAACGGTGGTGCAGTCAGTGTCTACTGTATTGGGGGGCTGAGCCCTCTAGGACTGCGCTTTCGTTGTGAAGCATTGTAGAAGTAGAGTCAGCTACATGGTTATGTACATAGTTACGTACATACAGTGCATGCAGCCAGAAAAGGGCGGACGCGATGTATTTTTCACGCTTCCGCGCTGACCGACCCTTTGCGCCGTGCTTGAAAACTGGAGAAATAACCCCCCAAGACCTAACCCCTCCCGTTCCTCTTCCCCCTCCGCGCTTCCCTTTCCCCCTTCCTCGCCGTCGTCTCCCACCCTCCCCCCGCCCTCCCTTCCCCTCCCTTCCCTTCCCTCCCACGCCTCTTTTGAAACGGCCATGGTGGCGGGCTATACATTTTACATCTAAACATTTTTACTTTCTTCATCTGTCTTGTCTGTCTTTCCATCTATATATCTATCTATCTGTCTATCTATCTGTCTGTCTTTCTGTCTATATATCTATCTGTCTATCTATCTATCTATCTATCTATCTATATATCTATCTACCTATCTATATATCTGTCTATCTATCCATCCCAGAACGGGGGCGACAATGCTAGCAGCACCACCCCACCCAGACGTGGTTTCATCTCCTTGGGGTGGCAGGCGCCGGCGAGCGCAGGGGTGTTCAAGGCCAAGGTGTTGGCGGGGCACCAGGGGGGCATCACGACGGCCTCGGCGCACCCTCGACGCGTGGAAGGGAAGCCTTGGCTGGCCATTAGTGGGTAAGATGTGGCTAGGGCTGGGGGGGGGGACTAGAAGAGGCAGGGGGGGGGGGGGGGGGGGGGTCATGCATGGCCGTAGCCGTATGAGAGGCAGGAGGGGGGGGGGGGGGGAAGAGGTTGCTTTCATTTTTGCTTTTGTTTTTATGTTATGTAAAATCACTCTGTACCTATTGTTTTTATGTTATGTAAAATCACTCTGTACCTATTACGGGGGGCAATATTAAATAGGACCTACGCTGTACACAAAAACCTATATATTTCGCTATTTTTACTAACAATATCTGGTCCTATTTACTATGGTCCCCCGAAATAGTTATTCTTACCATTTTAAGTATCTTGATATTGAGGGACGGAGTGGTATATGATATTATGCTATGTAAATCCCTTCAAAAGTGGTACGACGTACGCACTTGTTAAGATGTAGAGACGTGAGCTGTCAACACGTTATCCTGTCAAACCTATCGTGCGTTTTTACGGCAATATGTCAAGTACCATTCTTTCATTATTTTCATACGTATGTACCTGGTATGTTAACCCTTTTAGGACCGTAGTCCCGTTTCGGGGGACAAATTACTGAGAATTCGAGTCGGGTGTCCCCGAAACGGGACTGCGGTTCTAAAAGGGCTATCATGTTGATATGCTGTATGTAGTACGTCAAGCTGTCAAAATGTAGGTGTCGCAAGACGTGTATGCGTCAACCAGTCAATCCACGATGTTGTGTATGCCACGTCAATGTGTCTGTGCACTTGGTTGTAACAGTAGAAGGTTCCCCGAGGGCAGGCCATGCATTGCTTAACCCTTTTAGAACCGCAGCCCCGTTCTGGGGACAAACCAGTCAAATTTCAAGTAGTTTTGTCCCCAAACGGGACTGCGGTTCTAAGTGCAAATTATGAATATTGATAGTAAAAAATTGTCAATCCGCCAATCCTTCAACTTTGTACATCCAGTACGTAATCCGTTCAAAAACGTACCCCGTCGAAATCCGCCGATCCGCCAACCCGTCAATCCTGCTATATTTCGCACTTAGTCTATCTGTCTATCTACAGATATATCTTCTAACAGTTCATCACCTGCCGTCATCGCATGCTGTGCAGGAATCCTGTCCTTTTTTATTTTTTTGTTTATCGCCCCATGTATTATATTGCGTATCCAACCCAGGAAACCTGTCCGTTTTTTGTTTTCTTTTTCGTTTTCTTTTGTGTTTTCTTTTTTTGTTTTCTTTTTTTGTTTCGTTTTGTTTTTTGTTTTCTTTTTTTGTTTTCTTTTATTATCTTCTATTTTGCGTCCTTTTTTGATTTATTTTCCCTCTCACGCCAATTTATAGTTGTATCTCAGATGCGGGGGTCACATAGCAGGGCTCTCCTCCCTCCCTCCCTCCACCCCTGCTCCCTCCCTCCTCACTCCGAGTACGGTTCGTGCCTCCACCTATAATCGCGAGAATAATCCGTTCAACCCCTTCTTTCCTCGTCGGCTCGCGTCTACTTCCGCCTTTACCCGAAAGCAAGCTACGCGCTCTCAGCAGTTGATTCCTTTTTCCATCTTTTTTCCCCCCCCTTTTTTTCCCTTTTTTTTCATTCTTTTTCCTTTTTTACACTTTTTTTTCATCTCTGGTTTTTCACTTTTTTGCAGCTTTTTTTTTTCACTTTTTTCCCCAACTTTTTGTTTTCACTTTTTTCCCCAACTTTTTTTTTTCACTTTTTCCCCCAACTTTTTTTTCATCTTTTTCCTCTTTTTCCTCTTTTTTAATTTGAAAATTAAGAAAAGTCTCACCACGCACTGTGGGATTCAAACTCTCACGGAATCTGTGATATTAGTATGAATAGCATCGTTCGAGGGTTCTACTGAGCTGTCCGGGCGACAGGCTCTACCTGGAGCTTGCAGATCATGCGTTTCCCACTTGGCAACATGTGTTTACGGGGGACCATAGTATATATATAGCACCAAATTTTGTTGGTAAAAATATGGAAATGTATAGGTTTTTGTGTGCACCGTAGGTCCTATTTAATATGGTCCCCCGTAGTAGCTGCAGCAGCAACAACAACGACCACGCAACTACAGCAGCAGCTGCCTTTGTGTTGGCGGATCATACAAAGTAGTACATACGTAATCACGAATCTATCTGCCGCGAAGTATCTGTGCGAGTACAGATCATGAAGAGTGGGAATCAACTGGCCTGCCCGAGGTTGTTGGCAGTCGAAATCAAATCGATCATTTTTTTTGTGCATGCAATCCATCAGATTTCTCTGTGCTGTGATCGAGAACGAGCTGCTCGTTAAAACGATCCCGTCGAAAATCAAAACCGATATGAAAACAGGGGAGAAGATAGCCAGGTGAGAATGTGGGACCTGAGGACCCGACGCTGCAAGGTCATCTTCACGGGCCACTCGAAGGCGGTGACGTGTCTCACGGCGCTTCGAGAGGACGGCAGCAACCTTATTCTCAGCGGGTCGAAGGTAAGGCAGAAGAGACACACAGAGAGAGAGAAAGAGAGAGAGAGAGAGAGAGAGAGAGAGTTTGACCATTGACCACGCATCTCTTTAGAGACAGCGGGGAGGGAGGGAGGGCGGGGCGCACTCATTTGTCGCTTGCCTTCGTCATTTGATCATTGACCACGCATCCCTTTCGAGATGTGTGTGTGTGGGGGGGGGTTGTACTCGATATCATGCGTGACCGTAGTCGTCTGGCCATAGAGGCGGGTAGAGGGGATGGGGGGGGGGGGTGCTTACTACCCGGTATCATGCACGGCCGTAGTTGTAGGACGATAGGGGGGAGTGTACTCGATGTCATGCATGCCCGTAGTCGTATGACCGTAGACCCTCGCATCCCTACAACGCCGAGACGGGTCACGGGGGGGGGGGGGGCAGGGGGGCGGGGGGCACTCGTGCCATGCATGGCCGCATTCGTACGACCGTAGACCCTCGCACCCCTCAAGGGTCCCTGCTTGTTCTTCTTTTTTTCAGTGTAAAGGATAATATCGTATCGAAAGTTTCGATGTACGTACAACATTAGCAACCCTAATAGGACCGCAGTCCCGTTTTGGGGACAAACTGCTAGGAATTTGAGTGGTTTGCCCCCAAAAGCGGGACTGCGGTCCTAAAGGGGTTGATGGTGGTTCCTCTATAGTGGCGATACACGCCAGCCAACACTATCGGCGCTATAGCGGCAACCGGCACTAAAGACTCGACCTTGTCCAACTATATAAGCAGCACTCTGTCCCTACATTGACCGTTTATATAGGTTTTTATACACTTTCAAAGAAAATGTTTCATCTCTTTAGAACCCTGCTGCTAGGTACGTGGGTGCATTCCTACTGTATGTTCATCGGCGACTTGAAAATATTTCCAGGTAAACTAGAATCTCTCTTCTTTTTTTTCCGTTTTTTTTCCCTTTTTTTTTTTTTCTCTTTCTCTCTTTTCCCTCCCCTCGGACTGTTTTTCTGCACCAGGATTGCACGGTGCGCCTGTGGGACATCAACGAGGCCTCTGGGTGCAAAGCTCTCAGAAAGTTCTCCGGCCACGAGGGGTCTGTAGGGGTGAGAAGGGGAGGGGGGAGGGGGGAGGGGGGGGGGCGGGGGGGAAGAGCTTTGGAGAAAGTTAGGAAGGAAGCGTATGTATGTGGTGTGGACGAGAAGCTGGTGTTGGTGTTTTTTTTGTGTCGTTGTTGTTGTTGTTGTTGTTGTTGTTTTTGTTGTTGCTGCCTTTGGTGTTGGTGCTGCTGCTGTTGCTGTTGCTGTTGCTGTGTGGTGCTTATTGCTTGTTGTTCGGATTGTGTTGGTGTTGGTGTTGGTGTTTTTTTGCGTTGGTGTTGCTCTCGCTGCTTTCTTTGTTGGTGCTGTTGGTATTGGGGGTGTTGGTGGTGACGTTATTGCCGTCGTCGTTTTCGTTCTTGTTGCCGTTCGTTGCCTCTGTTTCTTGCTTCCTTCCGTCGACTGAAAACGCTCTCCTTCGGCACGATGGCCTGTGAAGAATAAACTGGAGCAGCGCGCTCAGCTCGCGTTGCGTCCCGGTTGACGGACTGGCAATAAAATCAATCGTTATTACCCCCGATGCCCTCGAAGGCGGAGCGATCTCAGGCTCAAAGTTCCCTCCCTTCCCTCCCCTCCCTCTTCCTCCCTCCCCCCCCCCCCCCCCCCCCCCCGGCCTTCGCCTTCTCTACCCCAACGGCGCGACTCTATCCATGCCCATATTCTCAGTCCATCCTGAAGATCGGACCGTTTGCGGCGGTGAGCTGTTCCAACGACCGGACGCTTCGGACATGGGACCACCGCGTGAAGGGTTCGGTGGGAGTGCTCAAGGGCCACGCCGGACCGGTCACATCTGTACAGGTACACGGTGCTATTCGTGGACAAGCGATACATGTACCGGTATATATGTTGACAATTATTTTTCAGCACGTAATTATTTTTGTTTTTGTTTTTTTTTGCACACGTGTTTTCGCCTTTCAAAATCAGACCCAGGAGCAGGGCAGTCTGTCTGCAGACACCATTGTCAGTCTTATTTACGGTATTGCTTTGCGCTTGTTTTCCGATAAATGTTTTGTTATTTGTTTTCTTGTCTGGCAGTGTTTTGTGTGTGTTTGTGTGTGTGTTTTTTTTTCTTTCGTTTTCGTTATCGTACGGGGTACGAGTTTAGTTTTCCCCGTTGTCTCGTTGCCTGGTACTGCCTGGTGCTCGTACCTAAAAATCTCGCCGTATTTTGTTCGTGTACAAACATATTCTGTCCCGCTCCTGTTCCGTTTATGGCCCTCGTTCCATCCCCATCGCCACTCCTCTTCCTCTTCCTCTTCCCCCCCCCCCGCCCCGCCCCGCCCCCCCCCCCCTCCGCCCCGCCACAGCAAATGCCTGCTAACCGCAGCATCTTGGCGAGCGGGTCCGCGGACGGCACGGTGATGATGTGGGATGTAAGAGCCACGGCAAGGGGGCCGACCCGAACGCTGAGGGGCCATCGGGACCGGGTGACCGGCCTGTTGGCGAGCGGTGGCAGCGTGTACTCGTGCAGCGAGGTGCGTCGTGTTTTTGTTTTTCTCCTAGACGAAAGGTGTATGTATGCACCTACGATGTCCACTTTTTTTTTTTTACGCTTAACCCCTTTAGAACCGCAGTCCCGTTTTGGGGACAAACTACTTGAAAATTGACTGGTTTGTCCCCAAAACGGGACTGCGGTTTTTTAAAGGGCTAATAATTCGAAACGCTCCTTTTATTTCGGAACAAGAAAAAAAAAGCTGGAAAAAAATAGAAAGAGTTGTATCGTATGTATATTAAATACCTGGTACCTGGTATGTTATTTGTATGCATGTCTGGCATGTGTGCACATATATTGTGGCATGTGTTATGTGTGTCACCGTACTTGGTATGTGCATGTATTCTGCTGCTGCTGTTGTTGTCGTTGGGTAGGCGTGGGATTGTTGTTGTTGGCCTTTTAGTGAGTGGGCTTGTCCTTTTTACGCAGACTTGGCCTGTTATTAGCCTCGGCTTCGAGCGCAGCCATTGGGCATGGCCGTGGGCGCAGCCTTTGTTCTGTTCTGATTGGGGGGCGTGTCAGGAAGGAGGAAACGAGACAAACGTTTAGTTGCAGCAGCCCACCCCCATCCCACCCACACCCCACCCCACCCCACTTCACCCCACCCTCCCCGACGTACAGGACGCTTCCATGCACGAGTGGGAATGGGAAACCGGCGAACTTAAGAGCAAGTTTTTCGGGAACAAGGGCCGAGCCGGGGGGGGTGGCGGCGGCGGAGGCAGCAGTCGAGGCAATGGCGGAGGAGGAATCTCTTGTGTGGCGGCAACGGGGTCGGTTGTGCTGACGGCAGGGTGGGACAAGACTGTCCGGATGTGGCCCAGGTCGGCACCAGCACCGCAGTCGGCGGCGGCGGTGGCGGCTGCCGCTGCCGCGGCGGCCGCGAGTGCGCTAGCGCCGGGAGGGCGGCGACGGTAACCAACGGCGTTTTTTACAGCGGGGGGGACGGGGGGGGGAGGGGGGGGGAGGGGGGGGGGGGGGGGGGCGTTGGTGGTGGTGGTGATAGTGGCGCGGGTGCTGCTTGCGCTGGCGCTGATGTTTGCTGCTGATACCTCCGGACGGAGATGATGCTACTGCTGCTGACATGAGAAGTGTCGCTGGTGACGCGAATGCTACTGCCGTTCATGCCTGTTGATGCGGATGATATTGATGCTGATGTTGCTGTCGCTGCTGCTGACGACGGTCGAGCAAGCGGCGCTATAATCCGTGGGGGAGGGGGGCGGGGCGTCCTACGTCAGCTAAGGCCCCCACGGCCAGCCTCTTTTTTCCAGCCGTTGCGGTCTTGCAGACGGGTATGGTACGAAGCGTCTTCGGCGGCGTATTCCGCAAAAACAAACGAGAACGCGGTGTTTGCGGTCGTGGTGGTGACGATGATGGCGATTTTCTGATTGGGACGGACACGACAGGCACCGTTTTTTTATCTCTCTTGGTTCATGTGTTTCTGTGTCGTAAATCGTCCGTCTGGTAAACAAAACAAAAATGTCGGTTCTCGCTCCCGCACCACTTCCCTCTCCCGCCGCCCTTACTTTCGCCGATTGCTGTAGTGTACTTCTCTCGTACCTATTTTTAGCGTCTGGATATGAAGCGACAGAAGCAGCGTGAAGTAGATACGTGTACACGTGGCGTTTTGCTTTTGCTTTTGGGTGGATCTTTTACTCTGAAAGCGGCCTGTTCTTTCGGCAACTGTATTTGTGGAGTTCGTTCGCTGTGTTTTGTGCCTGTTTTGTGGTGGGAGGCGATATTTGATAATGTTGATTGATATTGCACGTTTTCTCTCTCTCTCTCTCTCTCTTTCTTTCTCTCTTTTTTCGGTTTCTTTTTCTTTTTCTTCGTTTTTTGTTTTTCGCTCGCCGGGAGGTGTTTTGGTTCGGTCCCATTCCGTTCAGCTCAATTCTTGAGGTGTTTTATTGCCCGATATTGGCGGTGTTTGCGTATTTTTGGTCAAGCATTGCGGGAGTATCATAGTAGTAGTATAGTAGTAGTAAGCGAACGACCCGCGGCTAAAAGTCCCTCTTCCTTCCTTCCGTCTGCAGTGCGGAACAGGAGGAGTTAGAGGGGAGGGAGGCGGAGTGGACGAACCGAAAACGAAGTAATATGAATCGAAAAAATGAAAAAACATGAAAAAAATGCTGTAGTGCTGCAATTCTATAATATTGACCGACATGTCTGATCATAGTAGACACCCGGACATCCGTTCATATCTATCAGACAAAGGCAGCAGGGCACACCGCCGAGATGACCTCATTCATGCGAGCGTCCAGCCTTCAAAAATTAAGCAGCACACCGGGAAACATCACGGCAAAAGACAATATATATCGTTGGCGCTTGCTCTACTGTAGTAATCCACTGATGAGTTTCGATTCGGTTCCCTCTTGTGTTCCTGTAGTATGTTTTTGTTGTCACAGAAACTTGAAACTATTAAATAGTGTTGACTGCGCATACTACCGCAGTACGTACCTGGTAGGTGGTGCTCTACTGTTAATAATACTTTCTTGTCCTGTCCACCCTGTGCCATACGTGGTGCTTCGTACTCGAATGCATGACTATATTTTGTTTCCTTTCGAGTTGGTATTTATGGTGTTTCATGTTTTTTTTTTGTTTTGGAACGAGACGCTTACTCTCCTGTTATGCGTACTGGAATGTGATTGTGGTCGCGCGCTAAAACTGTAGGGGCATCAAGCTGACAACGTGAGAACATCACCATCATTTTCCTCCATGCGAAGGGGTTTACTTTTTGCCATGAAGATACATCGTGGTTCTCCTCGAAATCAGCCCCGGGGCGGGGGGGGGGAGATGCTTGCTATTCAAGCGTTCGTATGTATTCCCCCTATGTTTTGCTGCTGAGCCGCTGAACAAGAACTCCACTCGGTACCGCTTCGGTTTGGTGCCCGCTGTTTTCCTCGTGTTTGCCCTTTCTTTTTTCAAGTTTTTTTTTTTTAATTGGTAGAAAAACCTGAAGGGTTCTATTGGTTACCAGGTGTGTATGTCAAGCCCACCCGCAGCCAAACCTCTCGATGACTCGGATCTGCACCTCGTTCGTGGCTGTCCTCTGCTGCCGCGGCAACTCCTTGATGGTTTGCTCCAAGGCTTTCGGTCTGGACTCAATAATAAGAATGCACTCTGCTGCAAGGTTTCCCGTCTTTTTCCGTCCAGACTCAATGAAAGCTGGCTCTCAGGTTACCGTCTGGACTAGATGAATCCCACAAACTACCGGTACTTCGTATAGATTTGTCGACGCCTTTTCTTAAAATTATTTTTTTAAAGGCCGATTCTTAACCCCGATTATCGCGATATCTCGACTCCAACTTTCGCGATTTCTTGACCCCGAATAGCACGATTTCTTGACCCCGAATATCACGATTTCTTGACCCCGAATATCACGATTTCTTGACCGAGAATACTCTGCTTTATTGACCCCGAATATCACTATTTCTTGACCTCGCGATATCTCGACCCCGATTATCGTGATTTCTCGACCTCGATTATCACGATTGCTCGACCCCGATTATCGCTATTTCTTGATCCCGATTATCGCGACTTCTCGACTTCGATTGTTGTGATTTCTTGACCCCGACTGAATTAGGTGATTTCTTGACCCCGACTGAATAAGGTGATTTCTTGACCCCGACTGAATAAGGTGATTTCTTGACCCCGATTATCGCGATTTCTAGATCCCGATTATCGCGATTTCTCGACTTCGATTATAGTGATTTCTCGACCCCGACTGAATTAGGTGATTTCTTGACCCCCGATTATCGTGATTTCTTGACCCCGATTATCGCGATTTCTTGATCCCGGTTTATTGTGATTTCTTGACCGCGATCATCGTGATTTCTTGACCCCCGATTATCGCGATTTCTTGACCGTACTTTTTCAATCTACCGCGTACCGATCAAGCAGAGATTCTCGAACCACGTGCGAGAATCGGCGGGAGCGTAACCTTCAACGGTGCGGCCGCAAGCAGGCGGTAGTAGCTGAGGCAGACACAGGTCGTCTACACCAAGCCGCACCTTTCTGTTGGACGCCAAAATTTTGGCTGAAGGAGTGTTTATTGCAACGAAATTCCGCTGAAGATATTGTCCCGCAGCAGAACGAGTACAGTGCAACCGAGCTTCCGCCACACGACAAACACCAAAAGGGGTTATTAATAGCTTCGCCCAAATCAGCACATCGACGCACCACACGATATCTCACTACCGAGGTCAGCTTCGGCATCACATTAATATGCAGTTCGGTGTGCAACTCCTTCGCAGGCGGTATGTCTTGGATACTCCTGTCGAACCCCTCTCCCCTCCACCCATGCACCCCTTTACCGCACCGATGAGGCTGTTCTAAAAACCCTTGGGCCTGAAGTACTTGCTTGCCCATCTCTCGAAACAAAAATACAACTATTATTATACAGCAGCGCGGGTATCATACCAGGTACCACGTGAACAATGCCGTTGAAATAACAAACAAACACTACTGTAGTAGTGTACGCTCTCCCTCCAGACACCCCGGTTTTATCATACCACAGAGGCACTATTACGGGGGACCATGTTAAATAGGACCTATGGTACCGACAAAAAAACTACCAGGTATATATTTCGCCATGTTTACGAACAACATTCGGTCCTATTTACTATGGTCCCCCATAATAGACGCACAAAAACGCGGCCTTGGTCCAAAGCGCGCGCATGATTCACGGTTCATTAGTTCCCGTATCACACAACACATGCTCGTCCCGGTATACAACGGTACGTGGTGCCAGCGTGCCGGTTATATATTACCAGGTACCTGGTACATGGTACGCACGTGCAAGTAGGGCAAGGTGACTCAGAATACGCCAAGAAGTTTGATTGTGTTCGCAGATTGCAAGCAAACAAATAAAAATAAAATAAATACTTTGACGCTTTGCTGTATAAAGTACGTGCGTACTGGCGCCAGTCAGCCTGTACTATTACGGGGGATCATGGTAAACAGGACCAAATATTGTTATTACGGGGGGCCATAGTTAACAGGACCAAATATTGTTAGAAACAATTGTTAAACATATAGGTGTTTATGTGTACCATAGGTCCTGTTAACTATGCCCCCCCGTAATAGTAAAAAAAGCAAAATATACAGGTTTTTGTGTGTACCCTAGGTCCTATTTAGTATGGTCCCCCGTATTACGTGCGGCACGTGCCTGGTATGTACGAGGCCGTTCAGTTGTGCGCCAGATAAAACACCAAGCTGACAAAAAAAAAAAAAAAAAAAAAAACCCGCTGTATTTTTGGACTTGCAAAATACCGGCACTGGTACTCATCGTTGCCTCTCGTTCTGCGGTGCCACAAGAAGAAAAAAAAGTGACACTATTCATATCTTCATCGACTATCCCACCGCAGTATGTGCGCGCGGATGCCGGAGAACGGGGGAAGTCGTATGACCATAGACCCTCGCATCCCTAAAACGCCGGCACGGACGGAGCACGTCGGGTTTCCACCGACCAGGCGGGCATTGCTTGCACCGAGCGCGAAGAAGAACGCGAGGTGTTCGGCGAGTCGCATGAAGGGTGAGAGCTGAATCCTACCAAGAACCGCTTGTCGAGGCGAGGCGAGGCGAGGAGGGGGGGGGGGCGGGGGGTTTCGCATCCCCTTCTCCTCACTGTGACTACGACATCAACGAATCCCAGACATACGGGTGTCAAGCTTCAATCACGACAAACAGCACACGTCGTCCATCCCTGGGGGGCGCGGGTTGCCCAGGCGTTGCTCGATTCTCCGAGCTAGCGCCGCCGACGTGATCTGGGGCTTGGGGCTCATGAATGTCGTCGCCACCCGCCCCTGCAACGAAAAAAGAAAAAAACAAACAAAACAAAAGAAAGAAACAAAGGTGGTGAGGACGACGACGACGACAACGAGGAGGAGGAGGAGGAGGAGGAGGAGGACCACGAAACAAAAAGAAGAAAGAAGAAGAAAAAAAAACAGATCATACCTGGTATCAGATAGTAGACGACGGGACACGAACCTTGTCAGGCTCGTTTTCGTAAACACTTCGTCTCCGATCGGTCACTTGAGTTGTTCAGTTGATCCATTCAGTCGCTGTACTCTATAGCAGTGCAATGTATTTACAACAATTAGACAAACCACACCGATAGCCAAAGGAATTGCGGGCACTTTGTCTCGCACGAAGCTATTTCCATTTGTGCGCCCCCCAAGAACGAGAACCGTTCAAGCTTCTGGACCGGGAGCACCGTTCAAGCTTCCCAGGCCACCGTTGCCCTCGACAGGCCACCGTCGGTCTGGCTACGCTACACCAGTAGGTGTGGGTGACGGCGATGATCAGGCCGTGCCATTGCCATGCTGTGGGTTTGTTTCACAAACGAGCCCCCCTTCTCCTAGCTATTAATCTATTAATAGCTTGCTCGTCCGACACGAGAGTATTTCCGCCCCGCCGCCTTTCAACGCGCACATCATCGGGGCTGGATGTGCAGCAAATAGTAGCAGGAGCGGTGGTGGTGGTGGTGGCAAAACGCGTAGTGTTTAGCAGTATAGTAGCAGCAGTTCTAGCAGTAATAGGAGTAGTAGTAGTAGTAGTAGTAGTAGTAGTAGTAGTAGTAGTAGTAGTAATACTAGTAGTAGTAGTAGTAGTAGTAGTAGTAGTAGTAGTAGTAGTAGTAGTAGTAGTAGTAGTAGTAGTAATAGTAGTAGTAGTAATAGTAGTAGTAGTAGTAGTAGTAGTAGTTTTGGGTATACACCAGTCTGATCGAAAACATAAGGCACGTTTCGATAGCCACAACACGAGCAAAAGTACCACATATTTCCGATCATACCGATATAGTAGAGTATTGATAGTAGAAGGAGAGAACGACACGTCACCAGCATGGCGATGAAACCGCTGCTGCGCCAGGAGAAAAAACGCAGAAGACCACTCTGGGCGTGAATAAACGGCCCTTACATTTCGGCCCGGAGCATTTTTTTCTTCCTTTCTGGCGCTCCTCGCTTAAGTAACGTAAACGTCGCTAATATCTCTCCCCCACCCCCCCCACCCCCCCAGCAAATATATATATATATTAAAAAAATAAATGAACGCACGCACGCTTCTTATAACCGACCCCTCTTCAGGACTGACTCACTTGCAGAGGGGGGAAAAAAACTGACGATACAAAATGTGACGACTGTATGACACCGACGCCCACGGAGCGATTGGGGGATGACGATACAGAAACATTGGGGGTCCGAGCGACAAGGCAAAAGGAGGAGGCATGAGGTACGGGCGCTCACGCTGATTGCTCGTACAAAGTCCATACCACCAAAGTTATCACCTTTTTTCAGTTTTTGTATTCTTATAAATAAATATCCTCCGGCGGATTGGTAAAAAACAAAAGCTCAAGCAAGCTCACCCAATACACCCCCCACTCTCAGATTTCGTGTCGTGCGTCAATTTATAACCCGTAGCTCCCGTACTGTAGTCCTGAAAGGGCGAACGAGTAAACCTCGGCCTACATATCGGACGAGTACAAATATGGGTATTAAATGTTCGAAAAACATCGTAACAATAAAAATAAAAAAAGAGATTTTGATGATACTAGTGGGCAACCGGTATTGTATAGAGCTTCTCGAAATTGAGGTACCCCACCCGGTCTACTATTACGGGGGACCATAGTAAATAAAACCAAACACTGTTAGTAAAGATAGCGAAATATACAGGTTTTTGTGTGTACCGTAGGTCCTATTTAATATGGTCCCCCGCAATAGGGAGGGATATGCTGTAGTAATCAGGACCAAATGTGCTTAGTAAAAATACTGTATATATATAGTTTTTTTGTGTATGTGATGGGTCCTAATTACTACGGCCCCCCGTAAGTAGTAAAAAAAAAAAAACTTGGCCGAAACAAAACGCTACCCTCATATGCACACCACTCCTGTCTATAAACGTAAGGGCCGTCTGTACTAAAAAAAAAAAAAACTTCGGACATATCACCTCCAGATACAGATCATGATCAGATCTATCTACAAATAGATCGTCTACAGGTAGTTCCTTCCTTGCCTGCCGTGGCCGAAACAAAACGCTACCCCTGTGAGCACGCCACCCTTGTCTATAACCGAAAGGACGGTCTGTACTAAACAGTTCACACTTCGGACATATCAGCTTCAGGTACATACAATGATCTGACATATCTACAGATAGATCATCTTGTCCCTTCCTCGTCTACCGCTGTGAGAGGTTGCTTGTGTAAGACCTGCATGTATAGCACAGATCCAACCCCAGGGGAAAACGTGTGCCATTACGGGGGACCATAGTAAATAGGACCTACGGTACACACAAAAAACCATGTATTTTCCAGTTGTTATTAGCAATATTAGGTCCTATTTACTATGGCCCCCCGTAATAGATCGTGCAGATTATACGGGTCGTACCTATCTACCTACCAACAACATGAGCTGCATACACACAGTAGATCATGTCATACAATAGTGTTATGGCACTGCTTTAAATTAGGCTGAAAGGTCGGTATTTACCTGGATCAGGTATTGGGATCGTATTTGTAGTACTTGCGAGGCGTATCTTTGATGGAAAACCAGGGAGGAGGGGGGGGGTCCCAGCGAGGCACGAGCTTGGCTCTCAGTCTCCGCGTGCACGAAAGAAATAACACCGTTCTTTTTCTATCTCTGAGCAAACAACACAAGTTAGTCCCAACGAGTACCGACTGAATAGGCAAAACGTGTGCAGGGGATACAAAGTGTCCCGACCTTTGATCTTAACAATATCAGGAGTTGATCATCCCTTTTGAGGGATCTAGATCATCAAATCGCCGAGTGGGAATGAACTGTCGATGATTTGTCACCAGGTTGTGAAAAATATTTGTATACAAGCGGCACTCATAGGTAGGGACGGGTTGGTCCTCTACCGCTTACCGGAGTCGATGGAACCGTCTCAAGCTGAAAGACCCCCCCCCTCGCGCAGATGCTCGCCCCGCTCAGAAGCCCCTCGCTGATGTGCACCATACATATATCATATATATATATAGTTGTTTCACACCGGTATGTACGTGCAGGATAATTCCAGGAATATTCCACGGTATACCACATATTCCAGGTATGTATAAAGACACGGAGAGGTGACGAGGGAGGCGAGAGCGGCGCGGCGGCGGGCGGGCGGGCGGGGGGGGCGGGGTGTACTCATTATTATGTACAGCCGTAATAGTATGACCATACACCCTCGCATCCCTACAATGCCGGGACGGACGGAGCACGTCGGGTTTCCACTGACCACAGGCAGACATTGCTTGCACCGAGCGCGCGTGCGTGGGGGGGGGGGGGGCAGGGGGCTACTCATTTGTTGCTTTCCCTTGGGCATTTGACCATTGACCACGCCTCCCTTTCGAGACGGAGCGGCGGTATGATAAGTGCATGCTATTCAATCACCATGTCCGTTCGTCACGTTTGCCCAGAGAGGGGAGGGCGGGGGGGGGAGTGAGTAACGAAAGATCGAAGGATTATATACCTCTTTTACTATTAAAAAAACTGAAGAAGTTATCCTACACTAATTCCAAGTATTTTGGTCCCAAACAAACGAGGGTTGTACAAATTCTAAAGGATTCAACTACTCTACTATACCTGATTAAATATAGAGCTTACTTTCGACATCCAAATGAGAGGGACAAACTCAGGAAACATGCGGTGGTGGTGGTGGTGGTGGGTGATGGTGGTGGTGGTAGGTAATGGTGGTGGTGGTGGCGGTGCACGAAGGATGTGGTTGGAGTCAAAACGGGATTACGTTCCTACTGTACTACCGGCTGGAGTGGTATACCGTGATATTACTATTACGGGGGGCCATAGTTAACAGGACCAAATATTGTTAGTAAAAATGGTTAAATATATAGGGTTTTAAGCACACCATAGGTCCTGTTAACTAGGGTCCCCCGTAATATTCAATAGTGGCGTCGTAGCGCGTGACGAGGGGTTCGCGTCGGAGCGGTCGCCGATATGATGGGGGTCCCAAAATGCAGACAGATCATCTACAGATAGATCATCTAGATCCTAGCCTGCCGTTATGATGTGTCGTGCAGGATCTGTACAGTACAGATCCACTGCAGGCAACAGGTGCTATGGAGATAGACCACGCAAAATATACGGTTCCCACCCGGCAACAAGAGCTAAATCATACAGATCACACAGATCATACAGATCATACAGATCAGGGATAAATATCTAGATGATCCAAGTGGGAATCGATGATCCTCATATCGACCTGTGGATGTATCAGAAGGGACCTTCCTTCTGTTAAAACAACACAACGCATCACGAAACACCACATGCTCGTAAACACCTTACCTTCCGGACGGAACCTTGAACGACACACGATGCCAGCACCCGCCCAGATCGGTGATATCGTACGTCACAGAGCAGGGGGGTTCTGCAAAGCGAAGCCAAGTGCAGCAGAGCGGTCGAGCAAGCCAGGTAGGTCGAGCAGGGGTAGTATGTGCGAAGGGACGGGACTGGAAGGGAAGGGAAGGCCTAACTTTGCCATGCCAGCGCGCAACACCATAGTCTAGCAAAAACCAAACCACGTTTGGTGGGGAAAGTGCCCGGCCTAAGTGTCACTAAACCAACACGCCCGGCCTGAATGCCACAAAACCAACACGCGACAGAGCGGTGGCGACGACAACCAGAGGGCCTTAACGCCTCTGTTGCCCGATTGTAGCATATATAGGGGGGGAAAAGTGTCGAGACTAAAATGGCAAACACACAGCCACAACCGACGACACGAAGCGAAGCATATCCCGGGCTCCAGGGGGTGTACTCGATAGGAGAGATGTACTCGATCTCACGCATGGCCGTAGTCGTATGACCATATACCCTCGCATCCCTACAATGCCGGGAGCTCCAGGGGGGGAATAATATACATAGTAGATGTGTCCGATGTGCAAGCCAGCGGAGGTAGAGAGAGGTATTATAGACGCACGTCACGCGCGCAGCATGATGAGACATACTCGCACACAACGGACAGATCAGATAGATCATCTACAGACACGTTCCTGATCTGTATGATCTGTATGATCTGTGTGATATGTATGGTCTAGCTGATGTTGCCGGGTGGGAGCGCCTCGGACGGACTATCGATCCCCCCACTCTGACGGTCGATCTACAGCAGTGGACTTTTCAAGGGCCGACAGAAGTAGAAGTCCCGCCGACTTTGAGGGGCTTAAAAAACTACCACCGAAGCCTCAAACAAAAAAATACTGCTTACTTTTTTGTCCGTTAGCAGAGCATTCCGTACGACTACATACGGCCATGGCATGACATGACATGAGTACTTTCCTACAGCAGTACGGCTTTAACCCCTGTTGGCACAAGCCTGTACTTTGAGTGGTCTGCCCTCGAAAGGGTTGGAGAGGGAGAAGGGGGGACGCTTCGAGAAAAGCAAAGCACCTCCTCACCTTCGGCGGTACGAACGACTTCGCTCGGTGGCGCTCCTCCCGCCTCGGCCGCGGCAGTCCCGCTCCCCGGGGATATTCTCCCACCATCCCCATCCCCAACCCCGCCGCCCTCCCCGACCGCCCTCGGCTGTCCAAACCCCGGGCGATCGATGACGGACGACATCCAACCCAACAGGCCCTCGATCTGCCACCGGCGGGTGAGGTGGGGTGGGATGGGCGGCGGCGGGAGGGAGGGGGGGGGGGGGGCGTCAAACCTTATGCGCGCAGAAGGATGAAAAAAAAACGACAACAGTTTCGTTTCACCCCTTGCGCAGATAGTTCATTGGTACGATCCTCACCTGACCCTTTTAGTACCGCAGTCCCGTTTTGGGGGCAAACCACTTAAATTACAAGTAGTGTGCCCTCAGAACGGGACTGCAGCACTATTACGGGGGACCATAGTATACAGGACCAAATATTTTTGGTAAAAAATAGGGAAATATATAGGCGTTTGTGTGTGCCGTAGGTCCTATTTACTATGGCCCCCCGTAATAAAAGGGTTAGTGATTCATTTCGTTTGTGTGTGCCGTAGGTCCTATTTACTACGGTCCCCCGGAATAAAAGGGTTAGTGATATTCTACTCTATTCTACTCTATTCTACTCTATTCTACCTCATGTCGCCGGGTGGGAGGCGAGGTACGAGCGCGTGGTTCCAGCTGCACGTATCTCTCCTGGGTTGTACCCGTACTATAACGGCAAGCTGCACGTATCTCTCCTGGGTTGTACCCGTACTATAACGGCAAGTTGTGGGACCAGCATGTATGATCTGCGGCACGTCGTGATAATGTTCGAGACGTGACTTTCAGGATTTATCGCGCGAAACGTTGAATGTCGCGCCCAACCGAGTGCTGGAGCGCGGAATGAGGAATGACGGGATACGTGCGTGTGTGTTTTCCTACAGAATACTGCCGCATCGACGAGGGGGAAGAAGCGCAGGCGGGGCGAGGGGAGGGTGGCGGTGGCGGGGTGAGGGTGGGGGGTAAGCTGCGCAAGGTGCCAGACGGAGCAGCCACGCGGAGCAGTATATATATATATATATATATATATTATATATACATATATGTATTATGCCGGAAACGGTTTTTGTTTGTTTGTCCAGGAGCATAGCATTGCTTCCTTCAGTGCCTTGCCTACAACCTCTAGAGAGCTCGGGGTTAAAAACGCGGGAGCAGCAATAGCGGTGGTGGTTGTAGCAATGGTAATATAGCCGTAGCTGTTGTTGTAGTAACAGGAGTAGTAGTAGTAGTAGTAGTAGTAGTAGTAGTAGTAGTAGTAGTAGTAGTGGAGGTGGAAATGAGTGGAGGTGGAAATGATATTATTACGGGGGACCATAGTTAATAGGACCTGTTGTATACATAAAAACCTATATATTTAACCATTTCTACTAACAATATTTGGTCCTATTAACTATGGCCCCCCGTAATAGTACTGTGGTGCAACAATACCGCCAAACAACAGCAGCAATCGCGAAACGACGGCAACACCAACATCAACCCCTTCCCCCCCCCGCCCCCCCCCCCCTCCTCCCCAACTAGGAACGGTGCTCCGTCTCGAAAGGGATGCAAGGTAAATGGTCAAATGACTAAGGCAAGCAACAAATGAGTACGATCCCCACCCCCGGTCATACGACTACGGCCATGCATGAAATCGAGTACATCTCTCCTATCGAGTACACCCCCCAACCCCTCCCACCTCCTCCCCAGCCGCCACCACCACCACCACTGCCACCACCACCACCCACCACCACCCTCTCCCCCCTACTCCAACCATAACCACCACCACCACCAATTCTGGACTAACCCCACCTGCCCCTCTTCAAGCTCGTGGTCCAGTCCATCGTGCTCCGTGAAACTAAGGTCGACGCCTATTCCTCTGAGCCTATCAGCAGTCGCCCGTCCCCAGGCAGGCTTGACCATACCATCCGCAGTACCGTGGGACGAGTACACGGGGGTCCCGGTAGCTGGCTCTGTCTTGAACCTAGGGGAGCCCGACGGTAAAAAAAAGTCATGAGGGAGGGAGGGAGGGAGGGAGGAGAGGGAGGGGAGGGGAGGGAGGGAGGGAGTTGGGGAGGGGGGGGGGGGGAGAGGAAAGAAAAAACAAGAGAGGGAGGGAGGGGGGGAGGGAGGCATACACACCCTCACACCCTCACACACATCGACTATCACATAACACGACAAGCAAACACACCAAGACAGACATAAACACACACCACCTTGATATCCTGGCACACACAAACACGCCTCCACCACACCCTCATGAAAAAACAAAACACACACAAGCAAACACACTCACTGCTTGCTTTCGTCGTCGGTTCTTTCCCAAGGCCGACCGTCGGAATCCACGAAATGTTGATGGAGCTCGTACGACTAATATTAGGCTGTTTCCTACGCGGCTCAGATTTTGAGCTTCAGGTTTTGACCCGATCGCATTTTCAGATGTGGCGTTGGCAAATCGAAGCGGTCTTCCTGTGCGGAAAAAAAAACGGTTTTATTGTGCCTGCAGAGATTCGAGCAAACGCCGAGACCAACTGCTGCTGTTGTGGTCTGGCGCCGCGGAGAGACGCGCCGAGTGGGCTTCTTTTTTTTTTGTTCATCAAGCTTCCCACACATTCACCTTCAAAATTTGTGTCCAGTGCGCTGCACTGCGCGTAGGACCCAAGCGTCCGGGCACACCTCAAGTTTGGCGGCGAGGATACATGCCGAGTGCGCTACGTAGAGCCAACCTGCCTCCTTGGTATTTTGTATTTCACAATGGAACTGACTGCTGCCGCTGCTACTGCTGGAGTCTACGAGTACGCAGCCACGGAGAGGTGCGCGCCGAGTGCGCTTCTCTTGGTCTCTAGGCCTGAGCCCGCGATAGCCGACTGTTTGTTGCCTGGCCACGGAGAGACGCGCCGCCCGCCGACCGCGCGACGGGTGCGAAGCAACGTCGCTGTACAGCTGTATCACCATCCAACTCATCGATCGTTCTGCTGCTGCTTGCTGTCGTGACCCAAGTCGTCAGAGTTTGGCCATCGGGTTTTCAAATCGAAAAAAATCCGGTCGGATTTTGCATATTCGGACGGCATACGCAGATGTTTTCATATTTGGGATCGAAAAATACAAATCTAAATCTCGAAATCGAGCAGCCTAGGAAACAGCCTTGACAACCCAAGCTCTGGAGGGGAGTGGAGGGGGGGGGGTGTACTCGATAGGAGATATGTGCTCGATCTCATGCATGGCCGTAGTCGTATGACCGTAGACCCTCGCATCCCTACAATTCCGGGGCGGAGCATGTCGGGCTTTCACCGACCAGGCAGACATTGCTTGCACCAAGCGCGAAGCGCCGTGAGGTGTCTGGCGAGTCGCATGAAGGGTGAGCTGCATCCTTCTAGGAACCGCTTTTGAGGCGGACTTGCATATGGACGACAGCTTCAATGAGTTGATTTAATTTCCGGTATAGGCATTTCCAGAGACGGCAATGGGAGTACTATGTAGCTGCCTCGTGGGTGCCTCAACATAAGCACTGGGGGGGGGGGGGGGGAAGGCAGAATAAAACAGAAATATATTTTGACATCCGAGGAACTCACGCGGCGGAGTCATCGTTGAGGAAGCTGGCGTGGCTGAACACCCCCGCGATTCTCGTCGCCAGGGGCTGGTAGCCCAGCACTTCAAGGGCAAGGCAGCCCCCCATCGAAAAGCCTGCGCGCGAGAGAGGTGGAAGAGGTAGTTTCTTACAGCAGGCATTAGATATCCCTTATGCCTCGCAGCGGTAGACATTGCGATTGCGGTGGGTGGGGGGGTGGTTTGTTCGAGTGACCAGAAACTACAATGGACCTGGAGCCCAGATATCCCTCTTTGTTTTGTACACAGCATATTTTTTTTCTGGTTGCTATATAATAATGCCACCCCTGTGATAGTCCCGTATAGCAGCAGGTATCATCCCGTACAGCAAAAGCAGTAAAGGTGGTCCTCAGGTGAGTACGTACGTACGTACGTACGTATGTGTACGTACGTACGTAGACAGCCCTTTGACAATTACTACTATTCATACTATTACGGGGGCATATTAAATAGGACCAACGCTACTCACAAAAACCTCTATATTTCGCTATTTTTACGAACAATATTTGGTCCTACTTACTTTGGTCCCCCGTAAATAGTGGATCGGAAGAATCCCTCCGGTAAATCCGCAAAAGCCCCTGCACGCCTAGAGCAGATAATCGATTTTCCCACCTCACCCTTTCAAGGCAAAAACAGCACTCCCGTCTCGGGGGGACGAACCACTCTATTAATAACTATAAGAAGCTTGTCCCCCAAGACGGGGCCGCAGTCCCAACAGTCCTCAAAAATGGTTGACACTAGAGGTTGACATTACCTAGATAGTTCGAGAGGGAGGTTTATTATTTCCGATCAATCTTGCATGATCTACATACGGCGGCTCATCTTGCGGGGCGAGACCTCGAACAAATTGGCGCCGTAGCAGGTGTTCCCCTGAGCTGGAGCTAACTGTACTGCACAGATCCTTCACGACATCTCACAACGACAGGCTAGCATCTAGGTGATCTACTGTAGATCATCTGTCGGTAGATGAACTATCTGTAGGTAGATAGATCGTGGTCTGTGCGTCCGAGATGAGAACTCTTACCGCAAGAGAACCTTACCGCCGACGAACACCCTGCTGCTAGGGACCCCTTCCTCTTCCAGTTTTCGAACCTCCTCCTCCACCTGCCACCCCCCCCCCGCCATCCCCCCCGCGGTGGCGGTGGCGGCAACGATTCGAACAGAAAAAAAACGAGAATATGTCACAAACACATGTGCAGAGACGAGGGGGCACGTAGCGCGTTTTTCTGGCCGAGAAAAACAGACTCGGACAACAAGGCACAAGGCAAGGCGAGGCAAGGCAAGCAAGGGAAAGGCGAGCCAAGTCAACTAAGGCGCCGTACCACACCACGCGTGCGCTACCCTCCCCCTCCCCCCTCCCCCCTTCCTTCCCCCTCCCCCCTTCCTTCCCCCTCTCCCCACCCCCCCCGCGCACCCTCAAACGCCACATACACATCAAAACCCATTCTGCCTCATAGGGAACGGCACCTACCATCCTCCACCTACCACCCCACCCCCTCACCCTGCTCCGTCTCGAAAGGGATCCGTGGTCAATGATATAAAAAACCAAGGTAAGCAACAAATGACTAGGCCCTCCCCCCGCCCCCCACCTGCCGCAGGGAACGAAGAACGCCGACGCGGTCCTGCGGAGACCCCGGGGACAACCTCTGTCGATCGAACCACACCGTGGAAGGCATGCCCCCCGCCAGGGTGTAGGGCACCTCGGGCGCGGTAGGGAACAAGACCGGCGCCAGCCCTAGCTCTGCCAGGGACCGCTCGAACTTTCCTCCAGACGCAGACTCCAGCCATTGCCGCACGCCTCGCCCTGTGTCGCCCGACCCGTGTAGGAAGATGACAGCTCCTCGGAGGTGCCGCCCCCGCGCCTGCCGACAATAGAACATGGGTTGGGAGTTGGAGGTTTCGGATAGGGAATGGCATCAGGAGGGCAGGGGAGGGGGGGGGGGGGGGGAGGAGTGAACTCATTATCATGCATGGCCGTAGTCGTATGGCCATAGTGGAGGGGGGGGGGGGGGGGTGAGGAGGAAGGTGGGGAGGACGGGGGGACGAGTGGGGGGGGAGGGAGGGAGGGAGGGAGGGAGAGAGGGAGGGAGGGGGGGGGGGGGAGGGGGGGAGAGGGGGGGCCTTTCGAAAAGGAGTAGTTTACGATCCGCGGATGATGCCGTCACTTGAACAAATACGCATACAGTAATACATTTGCGAAAGCCGTACTATGAATAGAACAGCAGCAGCAGCAGCAGCAGCAGCACCGCGAAGTATTTTCCATTTCAGCATTTTAACCATTATCCCGCAGAATTTCTGAGCCACGTCAACAATCACATGGGTGTAAAAGAGAGTACAGAAGAGCTGCCATGTGCCATAACGCTATAGCGGTGTCGACAAAGAAAAAAAAAAGAGAGAACAAAAAGCGAGAGAGGAAAAAAAAAAAAAGAGGTACGTGTAGTAGAACTCACAACGCTGTAAGAAGGTTGAACGCGCTACTGGTCGTACTGTTGTCGTCGCTACTGTCAAACGCCTTACGCGATGCATTCTCCGCGAGCTGGACGGACGAGTCCCTGCCACGACTAGAGACGATCTACAGGGTTGTCTTGTCGAAGCTGCCTGCACACCCACCCGGGCACCAAGGTTCGTGAACTGCGGCAGCAAGACGACGACACATGCGTGTTTGGTATCATACGTAAAACGCCATCATATGTGCAAAGCCCGAAGACCTCCACGGACAACAAAAACATACCAGTCATCGCTACAGGTCTAAGAACACCAGGTGACAGGATGCATACAACTACAGTACGTCTCGTGATGTCAGGTAATACACTCACGTGAACTATCGCCGTACTACTGTGGCTCTTAACCCCTTTAGAACCGCAGTCCCGTGTTGGGGGACAAACTACTTGAAATTTGACTGGTTTGTCCCCAAAACGGGACTGCGGTTCTAAAAGGGTTAACATAAGGACTGTTGGTTTACATGTATTGAGTAAAAAATAACCTTAGCATGAGGGACATAATGGTATTCTTTACCGGACACTTGGTACCAGGTACGGCAGTAGCAGTACACAGGTAATTTAAAGTTTTCGGACTCCAGAGGGGAGAGAGAGTTGATGATTTTGATGTGACGATCACAGCAGGGTATTGGCGACTGGGGCATGCTGCTTATGCGCGCAAGATTGGTGCCCGAGGTTACAGCATAGTGCAAAGGAGTCGGGGAGCGCCCATGTTTGCAACCCGCAGGCTGCAAGCACATGTTTGCACGAAAGGCGTGTGGTGACTGAAAAGAGCCGACCGAACTCAGCAAAGAGACACGAGGAAAACTGACACACACTGTGAGTGCCTCTATATTAGCCTCAACCGCGGCTCCGGAGATATATCATAGCTGCGTACCGGTAGTCTACATAGAGCAGGGCATCACGTTCATGCTATTGCTACTGGACACTATTACGGGGGGTCAAAGTAAATAGGACCTACAGTACGGTACACAAAAAAAAAAAACTAGTACCAGGTATATATTTACCGGTTTTTACTGACCATATTTGGTCCTATTCGCTATGGTCCCCCATAATAGCATGCTCCTGTTTGAGCTGTACGAGTGGTGACCTCGAGTTGGAGAGATCAAGCTGAGGGAGCCAGCCCTCTGCAGCTACTCTGTAGCATGTCCTAATTTGCAGCTTTTCTGAGGGTACTCTTATG
Source organism: Nereocystis luetkeana (assembly GCA_031213475.1). Classification (NCBI taxonomy): domain Eukaryota; class Phaeophyceae; order Laminariales; family Laminariaceae; genus Nereocystis; species Nereocystis luetkeana. Next base: position 706,631 of record JARUPZ010000018.1, read on the forward strand.
GATGGGGGATATATCATAGTAGGGGTATATCGGGGGAGTGGTAGATGTACTGCTGTACCAGGTAGTATCAATATATGGGAGGGCTACGGTTAACGGCTAGGACGTGTCTCTCGGCTCTTTCAGCCACGTATGATGTGTATGTACACATTATATACACGTGGGCTTACAAATCGGCCAGTCGTCAATCGCGGGGGCAATAACGGAAACGCGCGAACGGTTCATCGCTAAGTTGAGTATCGACCGATCGGTTGAACTCACAGCTGACGTGCACTTTTTTGTCTTTTTTATGAAATCATATTTTAGCAACCCGAGGGTTACTAAATAAATACAATTTGTAAAAAAAAACTGTGAAAAACGGGGTGTAGACGAGACGTATTACGCAGCTTGCGAAGCTGAGTATCAACTATTCAATCTGTCGAACTCACAGCCGACGTATTTCATACTTTTACAAAATACACCAGCAGCAAGGACGGGAGCAACTTGATCCTGTACCCACACTGCAGCTGGGCGCTCACGCCTCTCCTGCGTACTCGTAGCAAGGAAGAGTTGATCGTACCATAGACTCAAAGTTGTCATTGCATTGGTCGATCTCTCGGGTCTCGGGGTCCCACGTCGGCTGCAGATGAGAGATGTGGACAGGTATTCTTGATAATGTGTTCCCTGTTCGTACGTATAATACGTACGTACTGGTAAGTTTTTACCGATGGTGCTGTATGTTTACGTTTATCGTACGTCACGTCTCTGCACTTGTCGGCGCGCGTCGGCACTCAGCACGTTGATAGTCGTGGATCTTGCCCGCTGGCGCCTGGCACATGATTGCCCTGTGTATATACTCGAAGCGCGCGGTGCCTGTTCAGCTATGCAGCAGTGCTGCAGGATGCCCCGCCGAGACCGCTCTTGTTGGGTAACTGCAACTACTACTGTACAGTACCGGACACCTAATAAGAAACAAGGATCTGAGCTCAGCCTGGGTTTCCTATTTATTTACTTTTCTAAGCATTTTTCTTATTGGTCCTGTTTCTTATATTCGACGGAGAGAAATCGAGCGAAGTTCTTATTTTGGTGTCGAAAAGGTGTTCACTCATATTAATGCCGCTATTGACTGTACGCCCGTCACCGGTCACGCATGCGCACGTTCGGCTTCCGAGCTCTTCCGCGTGTACTCTTGCTCGTGAGCACTGGCCCCGAGGAACCGCGCTCAGCAACGGAGTTGGAACGTTTCCGCTTACGCCCCTTCCCCTCGCGTGAGTGCTGAGTCCCGGCAATGGCGTCAGGAACCTCCTCCCCGCCTTCACCCTCTACCTCGCTATCACTGCTATCGCAAAAGCTGCTCTCTCCGAGATCACTATCGTTGCTGCCATCTACTCCGCTCCCACCCGAGTCCTTCCTCCCTTCGTCGTCGTCATTCCTCTCCCCCTCTTTGTCGGCGCCTTCCCCTTCCCCACTGTCACTACCACTGCTGCTGTCCTCTTCCAAGCCGCTTCCTTCGATGTCACCAAGCTCTCCTCCCCCCCCCGCTCTCCTTTCTCCCCTCCTCGTCGCCATACTCCCCCTCCTCGTTGTCCTCCTCGCCACAATCAGTGCCACCACCGTCGCCGTCGATTTCCCCCCTGCCCGCTCCCTGCGGTGCCGCCAATAGCTCACGTTGAAGCATTCCTGAAAGCGCATTAGACTTCTCCAGTGACCCAAGCACCTTCTGCCGCGGCTTCGTCAACAGCAGTGTACTTCCCGAGGGGAAGCTTCATACTGAGCGTGGCACCCGTTCGCTCGATTAGCCCCCTGTGGTCGTAGTTCTGCCGCGCCCGGGCCTGTGCCCGTCGCGTGATGAAGGCCTTCACCCATCCTAACCCGCGGCGCAGCATGCTGTGCCGCTTCACGACTGATGAATCAAGGGCCGGAGGAGCTGAGCGGGACAGGGCATAACCCGGTGGGCATTCCAGGGGCAGTGTTGTTTCACCAGCGTCTAGGTCATCATCGTCGTCAAGCATAGCTAGGCCGTCCGATCGCCGAACTCGTCCGGTGCCAGCAACCCTCCGTTTCCTCCTCGCTCGTCCTCATCACTCCGGAAACACATTTCGAAACATGAAACGGCTAAAAAAAAATGCGATTAAAAAAAAATCTACTACGAGTACTATTAATACGTACAGTACATGCAAGTACACTGGCTTGCTGTACTCCTACGGGGTTAAAGTTGAAAATTGAATTGCCCCTGAAAAGCTCCAATTAAATGTTACTCGCAACCACCAGGGGCAGACAGCACGGTGACCCGAAGGCATCGGGGCTTCGCCCCAGAGGGGCAGTAGGCCTTCCTTATTATGCGGCGGAGGCCCAGCCTCGCGTCTTTATTACTTTTTGGAAAATCTCAGCCTGCCTTTCTTGTTATCCTCTTTCTTCTTATTATTATTAATTATAGGTGTTCTGTACTGCTGTAGTAATACCTGCACAACCTATGCAATGCTGTCTCTTGGAGTGTCGCACCGCTGTGAGTTCAACGTTGTAAAACAGGCACAGCTTAGTACGAACGTCTGTCTCCGGAGATACGTACGAACCAGTTTGATTTTCGTTGCACAAAAATGACGAAAACGTCGAGGGTACAAGTCGAATATCGGGATGTCATCACACGCAACTATCAACAAAGATCAGTGACGCCGACCACCCTCTCCAGAACACCAGTGCGGGTGATACATATTACGAGATAATAGGTGGAGCAATGGGTATGATGGGGCAATGCGCCCATACAGCTGTTGCTGGACACACGCTGCGCCACTGCTGAGGAGCTGGAACAAATGCCCACCTGTCAGACAGAGAATGTAGATGCGGATGTACCGTATCTTACGAACACACACCAAATCATCGGTGAAAAAACTGAAACACGCAACCTGAGCCACTCACCATGCTGAAAATTTTCCGAGGGAATCCAAAGCTTCGCCTGATTGCGCGTGAGGTACCAACCAAGCAGCGGTAGCTGCCCACAGGCCCAACATGCATGCCAACAGAAAAATCGGGAGCGATTTCATATTGCTTCATCCCCTATATGGCAAAGCATGCAAGAATTATGAACTCCTTCAGAAAAATCGTGAATCGTGAGCGTTTCTATACGTTTCCATCCCCTCTACGATAACGCGTATAAAATAATTTATGAACTCCTTCGGAAGCTCCAACATATGTTTGGCGAGACTCCGCGTTGCTCTTGGCCAGGATGGAGGACCCTGGGAGCAGCAAGGTGGACGTATTCACGACCAAATTACGACGGTGAGCTTTCTAGACAGTGCCGCCGAAATACAATTCGGTCTCTCGGTCGGCGACGAGACAGAGGTTCAATGGTGTGTAGCGGCGCAACGCAGATTCTTCTCAGGCCCTCACCGAGCGCGGGCTCGTGTTCTTGCACGATCTTGCCCCCTGCGAAGGGGTGCTATCATCCTTGCATCCGAACCATGTTGCCTCCCGACGGTGGAAGCAGGCAGGCCTGTAAGGCCCCTCCATGGCCACGGCACCTTTCCCGACCTGCTCGCTGCAGCTCTGCGTGGCAAGCAGTTTGGAAGGAAAGTTTTTGTCCTCAGTATTTTTTCAGTTTCGTCCTTCGTATGTACCTGGTATCGCATTGCGGCGAAAACGCGAAAACCCACCAGATGTATCGAGCCGTACAATGTACCAGGTACCCATGTAACACAAGTCCTTGTGCCCTTGTGTACTCCGTGTACACAGCAGTTTAGTATACCTGTCAGTAAGCACGCCCTGTCGACAATTTAGACGTACATCCCGACCGGTTTGCCGGTAGCACCGAGGGCGAGTGGGGGGGGGGTCCAACGCATCACGCCTACCACGCATCAAGCGGTGGATGCAATGGAGTACCAAGTACTACTGCTGTAGCACATATCTGCAGCCTTTTTTCTTTTTCTCGTCGGACCAAACACAGGTCCAGAGAGAGAGTAGGCGAACGCGTGTGAACACCAGGTTTTTGACCGACGTCTGATGTACACAAGGCATAGCTAACAAGGCAGGAAGCAACAGGCGCGACCACACTAGTTACTGCCACCTGGTATGGAAATAGTCGGCAGCAGTACGGAGTAACTACTTGTACAGCTGCCGTTGTAGCATTCACGCGTACTAGAGGTACGGCCACGGCTCCGACCGAGGCGCTATACATAGCCCTGCGTCGCCCATTGTTGTGGTATACCATACCAGGTGTACCTGCTATGTCAGGCGTGTGGTATGGCCTACCAGGTATGCTGATGGCCCTATGTACTCTATTAATAGTAAGGCACTTTACACGGTGAGCTATTAATAGGATGCATCCTACGCCTAAAAAATGTGCGAACGGCGCCCGCGAACGGCAAAAGCAAGTATTGAAACTCGTCAAATAGAGGGAATGGAACACTATCATCCCCCTGCAGGGGAAAAAGGGGTTTCCAGTATATAAGGAGGCATTCCCATCGGGTGCTATTTTGTGTTTCTGCTACTTAGATTAAATAATTCCGCGAACGGCAAGAATTTGGGGAACAGCGCATGGATTTGCGGACGCGAGCGTTAAAAAATTACCGTACCGGTATCATTTTTTCCCCCATCTTTCGCATCTCTGGCCGCATTTACGCCCGCTATGTATTCATAGCTCGCCACACAGCTGACCGTAGCGATGCCGTTTCCAGGATCAATCCGTCGGTTGAGTGTGTTGCGATCGAAGCGGAATCAGCCTCTGCATCCAACTCTTGGGCAAGCGCTGTTGTTTGTCTCCTTTCCTCATGCCATCGCTCTCTCGGTCAGAGTAGCGTATTACTGACAGCAGTACCTGAGGTGTAGGTAAGTTACACCCCATCGCTAGCGCCCAAGGGCGGAGCCGTTGCCGCACCGCTAGTTTACGCGTATGCCTGGTGCCTGGTGCATTATCCAGGTATTTAGTTGTAGCACGTTGGGCGTTGGGAGCTTGCGCCACTCTCTACCCCCCCCCCCCCCCCCCCCCGCCGCCCACCTCGTCTTCTCTCGTACAAACAGCGGCATCTATACCTGATATTCATGCCCTGGTACGTCGTACCCGTGTATAAATATATCTATGATCCTCAGCCTGATCCGATCCGTTTTTGGTCGGCGGACCTCTCCCGCCTCTGAAAATCTTTCCGCGCGGTTTCTTCGCCGGGGTGTTCCCCCTCCACGCCTGAAATGCCCGGCGTCGGAGGATCCGCGCGCTCAGCGCCGTAGTGCCCGCGCGAAGCCTTGACGTTGAGGTCTACGAAGGAATCTCCGAAAATCCCTGCCCTATCAGTGTTTTGGCCCATGGTCTCTCGACAGGGTTTATGCATTCGAGTGGTTCTTTCCGGCACGTCCTCTCCGACCTCCGACCCATGTAGAGGATCAGCTACGCGGCCGGCGTCGCCATTGTGGGGGCCTGCTCGGGTGGCTGTATCTCGGACATCGATGGAACGCCCCGATAGCACATGCCACCCAGGCTTAGATGAGAACTGCCACCCATACAAAAAATTGCCCCGGGGATATACGAGAGAGATATCGCATGCCACTTACAGCAAGCAGCACTGATGACGGCCAGCAGCACTTCTGGTGTGTACGCTATCGCACGCCGGCAGGTGCAGTGGAGCTGCACTACGTGGCAGCGGAGATGTGCAGCTGCAGCAGTACTGCTACAGCAGCTGCTGTGACGGCACCTTTCTACGAAGCTGCGCTGTCAGTCATGGCGTACACCCCTTGAGTTAGAAGTTAGTTACACCGCGTTCTGGGATTTCCGGCCGCTTTTTGGTTAATCGGCAAGTAAAATCGTCGGCATTCTGCCGCCTTTTCATTTCTCAAGTCGCTGTTCTTTTATTCATGTAACTGAATAACTTCATCCCATACTTCTCGGAGTGGAGTGCGGAGCACACCCTCAAAATCTCTTGGCATCGAGTCTCAGCCTCCTCCTACTCCTCTACTTTACACTCCCTTCACGCGAGTCTGCGACCGGCGGCCGCCCAGGCCGCCAGCGTAGCCCCTTGTATATATATACCAGGTATATATTATACCCATACACTCTTACTGCTGTACCTACGATAAGTACGGCAGGTCTCTACCTGGTTAATACTTGGTGGCAAAAAAAAAACAACCCTTCTTTGTCGTACGTATACAATAAGAGTATGGTGATTTGCGTCGAAAGAAGGCCTCGTGGTACTTAAGCAACGTGCGACACCGACTTCAGGAGGTACTGCTATGTCCGACTTGTGAGGTGCTGCTGTGAGGTACTTCTGCTGCATCCTATGCACAAAACTGCTGAATCCCAGGGTACTGCTGTGTGATACAACACCGCTTTGCGAAGTTCTGCCTGTTGCCATGGCGGACTCAACAACGAACAGCGGCACTCTAGCCGACGCCAGAAAATAACCGACGAAGTTCGATGCGCGCCGGAAGCCTCAGGGCGTTCGACCGAGACTGGTACGAGAAGCTCGTGTTCGTACTTCGCATCACACCGCCGAGATACCGCATGTAGGAAAATACTGTAGGTCCTCGTTTGAATGAAGCGGTTTTGGCGCGCGCAAAAAAAACGGCCCCATTTCGTTTTTATTATGCCGACGCGGTCAACTGCCTGCTCGGGTACGGGGAAGCGCTCACTCCATGGACAGAAACGTTTACCGCGGCCACCGTGTACCTGGTATACGCCACTCTGGCCATGAATATAGTCACCACTTTCTGTATGTTTTGTGTATCAAACGGGCTCTATATTCCCGTGCAGAGTGGTGTGTATACCAGGCTATATGTAGCAGGCAGCGAAATCGGCGAGAAAGGATTGTAGGTGCCTCGTTCCACCTGAATCGCCATATTCACGGTCCTTAAAAAACTGGCGGGGCGGTTTTTTGGAGAGCTCACGGTCCGCCAGGTTTGAACGGTAAACGGTGGTAAAATAGCCCACTCTCTGTGGTAAAATGTCAGGACTGCGTATAGCGGACGACCACGGCACGGTAGCCTATTCCGGACGGTACGGCTTCGGAGTAGACCCCTGCGGTACATGTCCAGACGGGAACGGACGGGCAGCGTGCCCATGGACCCCCTCGCAGCATCCCCCACAACTTTTCAATACCATACGGTGCCATACCATACAATACCATACCATACCATACCGTACCTCACCATACCATTACCATCCCACACCAACCGCATCCCACAGCAGCATATGTGTATGCCGCTCCGTACCGATCCCATACATGCCCCCCGCCACGCGCGAAACGAACGAATGCCTCGCAGGACATACCAACACTGGTTAGATCGATCAGTGATCTACACGACCTGGAGATGGGTGGGTTTCTTCGTGTCGATGTTGATGTTCCTTTTGAGGATCTACTTGGTGGAGGGCTGGTTCATCGTCACCTACGGCCTGGGGATATTCCTGCTCAATAACTTGATCGGCTTCCTCTCCCCCCAGGTGTTGTGTGTGTGCAAGATGCAAGGTGGCTGGACAGGTCCCTTCGTTACATGTTTCGAGTTTCGAGATACGTGGTAGATGTTTTTCACCATTGTTTTTTGTTCGTTGGGGGTAGAGGGTGAGTTTTTTTTTCGTTGGAGGGGTGGGGTGGGGTGTACTCGATAGGAGAGATGTGCTCGATCTCATGCATGGTCGTGGTCGTATGACCATGGACCCTCGCATCCCTGCAATGCCGAGACGGAGCTTGTCGGATTTTCACCGACCAGGCAGACTTTGCTTGCACCAAGCGCGAAGCGCCGTGAGGTGTCCGGCGAGTCGCATGAAAAGTGAGCTGCACCCTACTAAGAACCGCTTGTGAGGCGGACTTGCATACGGATGACAGCTTCAATGAGTTAATATAATTTCCGGTGTAGCCACCTCCAGAGACAACAATGGGAGTTTGGGGAGCCGGGGGCGGTGGGAGAGGGGGAGAGGGGAGGGGGGGGGAGGAGGTGGGGGGGTCGCATTGCACTCTCGGTGAAATTGATTCCAAGTGGCAAAACTTCCGAACGACGGCAAGGCGTGAACCACGCTAGGCGATATATATTCGTGCAGCAGTTGGACTGGCCGCGGTGCCCACAACGTTTATAAGCCCCTTCACATTACCTCCCACTCTTTGTTTGGACAAACAGCATGAAATTGGAGTCGAAAAAATGTCTGCTTGTACGTACGTCGCAGGCGAACTAAGTGAAGAAAGCGCAGCAAAGAGGATTACGATCCGCATGTACAACCATTCCAACAACGGGGCTGCGAGTTAGCTCACTCTACGAGTATACGCAGCCGACTTATAGTGGTTACTGCTGCAGTTGGCGTAGGTTTCTATAGTTTGTTGCGTGGCGGTATTTTTCGAGATTCTCTCGTCTTTGCATCTGACTGGGGCGTCTTTTTCATTGTTCGACGTTGTGTTTTCCGTTGATAAAATATCAAGCCGGTTAGTTGGCCTATTTACCCAACTTAAAAGTAAGCCGCCAAACGTCAAGTCCAGCCAAGGCATGCCTTACTCACTCACGGCCCTACCCAACACTGATTGTACTTATGTCCTTTTTCGCTTTTGCCCGTGTCCGCCCGCTCGCTCGCTTCCGGTTGGTCGCTTGGTTTTGGAATGCTGTCCGCTCTCTCTGGCCCTCGCGAAAGGTTGACCCGGAGTCAGAGGGGCCGGGGCTTCCGACAACGGGTTCGGACGAATTCAAGTGAGAAAAGAACAAGCAGGGTTGTTGCGGTCGTTTTGCGAAAACTGCTGTCCTTTCTCGACGATCTTGTGTTTATTTTTATACTTGTGTCGAAAACTAAAAATGTGCCGTCCGTTCTCGACAACATGTGCTTGATTCAGGTACGTATGCACCAGGTAGGTATGTATGTATGTATGTATGCATGTATGCATGTATGTGTGGGTATCAGGCACGGTGATTGTATCGTTTTGTAACAGCCCTCCTGGAGAACCTAACTGCACCCACGCACGTATTTCGGCAACAAGCTCCTGTATGTACTCGATATTAGTCCGGGGACAGTTTTTCGGTATGTGTGTATGTATACTCACGCACGTTTTTTGTGGAAAAACTACTTGTAATTAGTGTGGAATAAGTTCCGAAGTATTTACAGTAACGCCAAGCACGGACTTGTGTCCTTGCCACTCCACTATTTGTTGGCGCGCGGCCGCGATCCCCTCGTGGCCCTCGGGTGGGGCAATGTGTGGCAATTTCTTCCCCCCGGCCGGCATCCGTCGACGGTCGATCGGTCCGTCGGTCTTGGGGTGGAGGAACCGATCTTTGCGCTTGTCGAACAATGAATGTCTTGATAGGTTAACCCCGTTTGGAACTCCGAGATAGCGACCACAACAATGGTTGATTAAATTGGTGTTGTCTATCATTTGCGGGCAGCTTGTTGGCCCGAAAGTACCGGCAGAATTCTCCTGCGCCCGCGCCGTACGACTCCTTGCTTAGTACCTTCAAATAACCATAGTTGCACCCCCCCCCCCCCCCGCGCAAGCATGTAGTTGCCGTTGCTGAAATCGTCGCTTCTGATAGGTCAATTTCTTCCCCCGGAAGTCCCCAAGAGGCTTTGATGGCACTATCGCGGCATCACGCTGTTTTATGTACTGTAGTTTGTACCCGGTTTTGGTGAAAAAAATTACCTGTTTTGGGATAAAACCCTTTGTTTATCCATGCGTGCCGTAGCATCGTGCTAACGAGTCTTTTTTTAACGGTCGCCGAAAACGTCCTTGCAGGCCGTTCAGCCGACGTCTTCCTGAGTTCCAGTTCTGGTTGTCGTCGCAGAAGGGGGTCATGATGTCGTTCTGCATGACGTTTCTGAGCATCTTCGACATCCCCGTTTTCTGGCCGATACTCCTCATCTACTTCATAGTTCTTATGGTGAGTTTTCGCCCTCGTTTTTTGTCGTGGTTTTGTTGCTGCTGCTGCTGCTGCTGCTCCAGCAGGTATTAGGTTCAGTGAATGTTTTTTGCTTTATGCAACCGCTTCTGGCCGTTGATTGCTTGATCCGTTGGTTCGTTGACCGGTCGATCGATCGATCGATCAATCGATCGGTTCGTTGATTGGTCGGACAATCAACTCGTTGATTTGTGCGCTGGCGGGCGGCGAAATAACACCCCCCCCCTCCGCCCCCCTCCCGCGGTGCTCCGTCTCGAAAGAGATGCACGGTCAATGATCAAATGACCTACGAAGGCAAGCAACAAATGAGTACACGCCCCCCCCACCCGCCCCTGGTACTATCGCGCGCTGTGTGCCTTACATGGCCATTGCACACCCTCTCCTTTGCTTCCTCTGTCTCACCCACTCCGTCCCTCCCTACCTCCCTCCCTTCCTCTGCAACTCCCGCCAGATTTTGACCATGAAGCGCCAGATTAAACACATGATCAAGCACAAGTATGTGCCGTGGAATTGGGGCAAGACGAAGTACGTGGGCTCCAACGGGGGGGGGGGGGCAGGCGCGAAGTTAGCCAAGAACAATAAGTGACGATTTTTCCGTGTCAACAAAGCAGGCAGTTCGGGGGGGGGGGAGTAGGGGCAGGGCGGTTCGGGTGGGGGGGGGGGGGGGGGGAGGGGGGACGAGTACGATGGGTGGTGCCGGAAAAATATTTCTAACACGATGAAGACCGGTCCCCACTAGGGCATGGGGGGTGAATATTGCGTTTTTATTGCACGCGGCGGCTGCCGCAGCGTCCCGACGAAATTTGTTGTTAGTTGCGAGCATAAGGATCTTCGAGGAACAGCAAGTTTGTACTGATAAGCGAGCAGGCCGGCAGGGAGAGGGGGGGGGCGAGGTCTATCGAAGGTCGGGGGGGGGGGGGCCAGCGCGGTAGACTCTTGACTCTGGACATGGTTTTCTTGGTTGGAGGGCGGGGGTGGGGGGGAGGGGCGAGTGCCATGAGCAACGCCGATCCCGTCGTCGACCTTTCGCAGGCACCGTTGGTTGAATGAAGGCTCAACGGTTCGATCGTGGGGGCGGTGCCTGTTTTGGTTTCGCGTGGCGTCCTGCTGCTGCTGGCTAATCAATGCCATCATACGCTCTCTGTGCGTGCGCACGTGCGCGCGTCCGTTCGCGCATGGCGATGCGGTGCGGTGCATGCTTTGCCGCTGTCACACGATATGTAGTCGCTGCTGTTTCGTTGTTTTCCTTGTCATGGGTAGAGAGCTCGAGCAGGGGCCGGTTGTGGCTCTTTTGTGCTTGCAGCCTTGCCGGGCGTTGCTCCGTGTGTAGACGACGACTAATAGTTTACCCGGATAGCTAATAATAGCTGCAGTAGATGTCAAATGATGGCGCTGCGGACACTTTTTTTTCTATGACGCCCTCCTTCTATACCGCGCTTTGCTGTTTTCACCATCATGTTGCCGTGTTCAGCCAGACCTTTCCGCGCCGTGTGCTAGCTAGGGACTAGCGGCGCATTGTGCAAACTGCTCGCTTTTTCGGCGTGCGAATCGAAGCGTCTCGCGATAATTAGCAGAGGATGGTTCTGCTGTTGATGGCACAAAGCACTAACGTTCCCGCCTCGAAATATTCGCGTGCCGCCGTTGTTGGCTATATCTTTGACCCTACTGGGAAATGGTGGAGACAGACAAGAGCAAGCAGGTCATTATTTTGGCAAAGTGGTTTACGCACAAAATGAAAACAACGTTCCGAACAAAGTCGGAATTTCCTACCAGCTACCAGGTACCAGGTAAATATTACCTGGTAGTTCTGAAGCGATACGTACGTACGTAAACTTTTTTTCTTCGTAGCAAAAAAGCGGCGTCATCCGCGGCCAAAAAGTCCATGGGCAGAAAGTTAGGCGACACCTTTTGGATGGCTTGACGTCACGTGGCGCCATGAAGCAACTTTTCTCCTCCAATCGTACCTCTTCTTTGAAAAACACATTACGCAGCCGATGAGAAAACTGCCGGCATGATAAGGGGGTTGAGACACGGCCCCTGACATATATAGGCCCAGAACGGGGGGAAAGAGGCTTCCCGATTTATTTCTGAAGACCTACAAACAGAGCATCGATAGAAAGCCTATCATCAACCTCTTATTTTTTTTGAAACAGACTAAAAAAAACGATTCACCACTCGTGTGGTTCTTGGTGAGATACGTACAACACACCGATAAAGTGGGTGTTTTGGGCTGGTTTTGGGCTTTTACGAGTGTACTATGGGCCTCCGTGATACCACAGGTAGTAGCTCCTCGCAAACGGTCATTGTGGTTCCTTCCACTAAGAGCCCCAAATCGAAGCATGCCGGTCTATTCAAGCTTTCTAAACGATGAGCGAGCCAAGCAAGGTGCAGCGTAGATCACACCGGGCGATAGGAAAACGCCTCCCCTGATGTATTGGATTTCCTGGCCGATTTTCTCCATAATAGAAAGTGGGGGGCAGACACACAACGAAAACGATGGCTTTGGAAATATCTCGTCGACACGTAAATTTCCATACGTAGACGCATCGCTCGGCGCTTGTTTTTCGCACTCTCTTAATAATACGGAGAAAATCGGCATGAAAAATCGTCCGATGGGGTGTGCCATCTTGCGTGGTTTATACGTGCGGTCTTAGTGCTTCACTTTTTAGAATCATCCGTGTACTTACTGCTGTGGACCAAAACAGATGTTACGTACAGGGAGGATGTCGAGTCTTGATTCCAACCAGATAACTGATGGGACTCAAAGCTACCACTAAATAAAACAGAGTGAATGCACCCTAGAGCCAAATTATGAACTATTATTGTGTGTCTTATCCCCTTCTCATATCCCAGGTACCACTCGGTGTATGTATACTGGTGCATACCTGGTAGGCGCGTGCATGTACGTAGGTTTACGGTTCATCCCGAACTCGCTGTGTGCCAACCAGAGGACCTTTAACAATCTGGGAGAAGGGATCTTTAGGTTGGTAGGCTGTTCGGATGTTTTGGTTCCTGTTGGGATCAAGGTACGGGCGAAGACCCAACCCAACCCCTGACTCTAACCCTAACCCTAACCCTAACCCTGACCCCAAACCGCACCCAAAACGGGCCAAAACTCGCGATACACCCAACCAGGCTCTTGTTGAACTTAATGATGCACCCGTCGGTATGCTGCAGTTTACCGCAAAGATACCACATACGAGCATACAGCATGATAGCATCGTCATATATATATAGATGCGAGACGGCACGCAAACAAAAGGCAACCAACGTACAGCAAAGGGCAATTCGGCGTTGGGTGATACACCATTCATACTGCTGTACTCGTGCACATACGTACCTGCATGAGATCATTGTGTTGAATTATAATCTGTCGAATGCGTCATTATTGTCCGAAGATATTATACGACGAGAGAGAAGATGGAGATTGGAGATACTACAGCAGTACTCACACTGCCCTGTAGTTCCGCCGCATTTGTTTGCTTTTCTTCGCGATACGGCTCATCGGCTTGTCACACACATCAATCATACACTTCATACGACTCATACACCCACCATGCACTTTGTACACAGACATTGTTTACGCAGACTGCAGACCGGCCTACCGGCAGCAACATGTGTTTATCTAGCCGCATGAAACGCCAAATCTGGAGCATGTGCACAAAGGGACGTCACTCCCACGATGCGAGTACAGCAGTAACAGCTTCGAGCACACCCAGCAGTATAAGCGACATGACTCGCGCTAGAGGTCGTTGCCAGTTTCCCTCGGAACGATGGGAGTCACCAGGAGGACCAACTCGCTTTGCCGGGGCGAGCACCAACGACGAACCCTTCCAGGTGAGCGAGTCCTGATCACAGAACGTGTTTATGTAATGTGCTACGTATCGAAAACACGTGGTATAGCAGAGCAAAAGCTCTACGAGAACTCGTACTCGTGGAGGTTCTCTTGGGACCATTGCCGCCGCTGCCCTGCTGGTACACGCATGCGAGACCTTCGAGCTAGCCAACGCATTGCCGGCCCTGTACGCTTGGTTTCTTCTTGTGTGATACCTGGCACAGTTAGTTGAAATAAGGCATATCGTCGGCTTGGCACGAAGAACTGCTACAGGTATTGTGTATGCACGATGCTTAACACGAAGCTACGTTCGCACCTCATGTACCCTGTTGTACTCGTATTCGTACGCGCTACTACTCTGTAGTACGCCAACTACCAACCGCTGTCGCGAAATACCAATTGCTGTGGTATCGCAACACCGCATAGGTCACCACGGCGCTGGATCAAATCCCGCAGCTGATGCACGCGCTCAAAAGCAATGGACGTGGCTCAGGAATTATGTGGCCTGGCCGCCACGATCAATTTATCACCCAGCAGGGGCGAGCCCGAAGGGTGAGAGCGGGATGGAAGCCTCAGACGCACGACAATTATTGAGTGTTCACGAGTTTCGAGGGAACATACACGGTATAGTCAGGTGCTCGTGGGCATGCTCTCCTTTGAACACGACTTTGGGGGGTGAATTGACGTCGTCGCTGGCGACTTAGTGAATACAGCACATGAGTTAAATGCGCCCATTAATACTAAAAACCGTACGTATTAAACCAAAGAAAATGCCAGGCAGTGGAAAGTAGTAAACTCGTAAATCCCGAAAGACAGAGTCGACTCGTACGTACGAGGTATGATACGACTACTACTCGTCGTACGAGTATGAGTTGAGCCTATTTATGTCATGCTATCACATCTCGAGCATTGAACCACTATACTGCCAGCTGCATTCGCCGCCCATCCCTTCTTTTCGGTGCGACGTTTGCCCTCCTTGCTTCGAGAAAAAACACCGACCGATCACACGGGTACAACAGTCACGTTCGATGTTCAGCTCTACATATGTAGAAGCACATGTACTGCTCCGAATACCCCAAACTATTAAATACCACTAAATGGATGTTTGCTCCCTGTCACACCCTCGTACGTATGTCGTGCTCTGTTGATTTTGCGACATAAAAAGAAACCACGCCCACGCGCTAGCGCGCACCAGAACGATGGAACTGCCAGCAAGCCCGCGGGGTCGCCGACCCGCTACGACTCACCGTACAACATCCACGGGGCTTCACCCCCTTCTCCCCCGCCTCGCGCGTTGGAACTGGTCAAAGAGGAGGTACATCGAGCGCTTCAAGCATTCTCGACACGGCCCCTCAAGGGGGAAACCCACCCCCCTGCGCCACGCGATTTACTGAGACCTTACGATACCACAAGGGACGGCAGGATAACATACCTCGAGTTTGAAGCCGGGTTGCGGGGACTTGGTGTCGGTCTGACAGGCGGCGAGGCGAAAGAACTGGCACGCGATGTCGACGGCGGTGACACCGGGCTCGTTGAGAGGGAGAGGTTCGAAGCCGCGGCGGTGAGCAGTTGGGGGCGCGGGGCGGCGACAGTGGCGACGCCGTCTTCGGCGGCATCTGCAGCGGCGTCTGCGGCGGCGCCGCCGCCGACGGGGTCATTTTCGGCGACGGAATACCGAGATGGGAGCAACAATATTGTGTACGACCGAGGTGCGCCGTCAGGCGGTCCACCACCACGTGATGGCAAGAGGGTGTCTTGGCGTGAGGGGGAGCAGCAGCAGGTGGAACCTCGCTGCACAGATGACTTTGACGTTGAACCTCGGGTGGACGGACGGCGCGGTCACTCTTGCAAATTCGGCGACGGTGGCGGCACGGCCTGGAAAGCTGTGCTTCCCAGTGGTAGTGCCTATGCTGACAGAGACCAGGGCAGCAGGGTAACGATAGTCTCCGGTCGCGAGAGCGGGATGGGTGAGAACCCATACGCGGGCGCGCGGGGGCTTCCTCCTCCGCCATCCATGACGCAAAATATGAAAGGGGCTTCGAACTCATACGCGGCGGGGAAGTCACGCGGCTCCTCGGTGTCCTTCGAACAGTGGCACCGACGCATGACCGCGGGGGGAGACGGCAAACACGCGGCAAAGGTTTCCGCCGACAGCGTCAGCGCCAGCGGCCGCGGGAAGGCCAGAGGCAGGGCGCGATCGGTGCGCGAGCGAGCTGACTCGCTCAACACGCTACGATTCCTTCTGCGAGGAGAGGTCCCAGACAGCGGGTCGACGATGGAGGGCGATGCCGGAAACCACGGTCAGTGGTTTGAAAACCGAGATCGCGAAGATAG
This sequence comes from Nereocystis luetkeana, assembly GCA_031213475.1. NCBI lineage: Eukaryota > Phaeophyceae > Laminariales > Laminariaceae > Nereocystis > Nereocystis luetkeana. The sequence continues at coordinate 722,622 of JARUPZ010000018.1, forward strand.
GAACAAACCACATCGGCATCAACACCAACAAAGCAGCAGCCGACGAGAAGAGCGCGCACTTCCCGGAGCAGCCGATGACGGCACCGGAGGCTGCGGGGGCACCAATGGCGGTGAGCGACGAGGCCGCGTGGGCGTAAGGAAAAGTCTGGCCCCCTCGGAGCGGCACGCGGTCGGCCTAGAGGTGTATTCAGCGACGGACAGCGTTTCCTCGGGCGGGGGGCGAAGGACAGGCGCTGCTTCACACCGTGCTGATGGCGATGCCTCTGCTTCGCTGCAGGAGCAGGAAAGAGCGCACAAGCACGCAGGGCGGGCAGAGAGTATCTTGAGGGTCCGATCAAGGGGTGATTGGGTTGGACTCAGGAGAGCTTTGTCTAGAGCGGATCCGTCGGGATCGGGCGTTATTTCGCAGAGGGAAATGGAGCGGGTTTTCCTGCGTCGGTTCGGTTCGGGCTTCAGCGACGACGAGGCCAGGGGGCTCGCCGCCCGGTACGGCAAGAAAATCAGTGGCCGCGCGATGGTGGACTACGGCCGCCTTTTTGACAGCCTCGAGGCCAAGGAGGCGGGGCTTTGTGGAGAGGCGGCCCTGCAACGGGAGCAGCCAAGCAATGAGAAGAGGGAGAAACACGCCGGTTCCGCCACTCCAAGAGCGATACTGCCTGCACCAGCAGGATCTCGAAGCAGCAACCGCCAAACGGGGTGTGCGAGAACAATGAAAAAAGGCGATGGCGACGGTTCCGTTCGCGAGGCACCTCCGGAAGAGAGCCAGCTAGCGAGGAGGGCCCGAGCCAAGACTCTCGCGCTGCTGGATTTGCACGGGACCCGGAGCGTTGACAAAGTCTTTGGGCTAATCGACCCAGGTGAGCGGTTTGGTTGATGGTGTGGCCTTTGGCAAGAATTAGCGTTGTGTTTGTCGCTGCATTATGTGGGCTGCTTATGAAATTCTATCGACCGTACAGTAGTTTGAGCTCCCTTGTGAGAGGTCGATCCTGCGATGAGAGCTTGCCCTGTGCTCTTAGGATAGACACCCACATTTATCTACTGTATATACCGCCAGGAGTCTTCGATTACAGCGCCCGAGCTCTATTGATCACCGCAACAAATGATCTGAACCGCACTTATTTCACCATGCAGCCGTGACCTAACACGTCAAACCCGCTCCTCCATAGGACATACCGAGCTACGAAAATTGTAGCAGCACGGGGAGTCTAACAAAAATTGAGGTGTTCGGTGTGCCCGATGCCCCCTTTGCGCAAATGCCCCCCCACCCCTCCGCCCCCCCGAGTACACCCCCCCCCTTGCCCTAAACTCAATGAAAACCTTCCTCCATAAAACACACCCCACGTTACCTTGGCGTGGGCGCCAACCGATCCCCAGGGCGCGCTCAAAGCTTAACAGCTGAGCAGCTTCGCGAAGGTCTGCGCGTCCTCAGCGGATCTGACCCTTTGTCCGACATCGAATACAAGGCGCTCTTTAAGGCCGTCGGCGGAAAGCAGGGGCGCATCAAGCACAGAGTGAGAAAATACTGCCGTAGTATTAACTATTGCCCTTTCAGGATGTAGAAGGCCATACTTTTGCGCTTTGCCCTGTTACATATCCCAAATAACATCCCAGAAGTGTCGCCGCGCCGAGAGGGCTGAGTCCCATAGCGAGCCGACGGAAATACGAGGCTTGTGGATAATGATGCCTCTTCGCTCGAATAGCCGAGCCCCTCGAAACGCCGTGCCTGGCGAATATTTGAGCTACCTATCGCGTGTGTCTTACAGCGCGTGCGTTCTACGTGCTCCACCCGGCCGACCTGTGTCATCCGCGTGACACTTACGGGTGTCAACTTCCGCCATGTAGGAACTGCTGGACACGCTCCGTGATGCCGAGGGCGTGGAGAGCAGGGAGCGCACGCAGCGGAAACTTGCTCACCAGGCGCGGCTGCCCGTTAGCGGTCGGGGCTCGGCGGTACACTGGCGCCACAGCAATATCCTCGACTGGTACCCACCCGCAGGAGACAAAAACTCCTTGTCCCGCGTGCCAGCAGGCAAGCAGCACAAAGAAACTCGCCGACGGGCGCTTGTGTTCGAGAAGATTCGGGAGAGGGTGAGGAGGGTCCAGGATGATCGTGACAGCGCCGGGCCGGTGAGATACCCCCCCCCCCCCGATCGCAAAACGCTTGACCGGCAACGCCCGTGCTAACAGTAGAATCCTGCTTGTTGTGCGATGCACGAGTTCTTGCCTCGTGAAGGACGGACGATTTTCGCTGTCGGACCGACACCCAAGGTAAATATGAGACTGTGGCCCTAATGGCCTGAGGGTGACAAAGGCGGATCCAGCTCTCGGGGCAACCGGTTAAAACAACGCTTACACCAACCTCAAGCAAGATTGGTTTCGGCTGTAATCAAAATGGTCATAGCCCCCCTGACACGTCAAGGATTATAATTGTGTGACATTCGGCGTAGCGGATCGACCGCACAGAAACAATCGCATGGTATACTCTGCATCACCACGCCCGTCCTTCAGTCCCCCCCCCCCCCCCCATCCACTGTCGCCATACAACAGGGAGATGGTTTCACCAGCATCAAACTTCTCGAACGCGCCTGTTGCTCTTGGCCAAGTTGTGAACCCCCCCACCCTTCATTGACAATATATGCAGGTGTTTGATATGTTTCATCGAAGGGGGGGAGGAGGAAGAGGAGGAAGAGGAGGAGGAGGAGGAGGAGGAGGAGGAGGAGGAGGAGGAGGAGGAGGAGGAGGAGACGAGGGGAACGGTCAAGACGAGGGGAACGGTCAAGTCCCAACACCAAGAAGAAACGACGGAAAATACAACCCGCCGCCGTTATCCCCTTCCGCGCTTCGAGCGGGGCTGATATCCCTCGGCGTTCCTCTCGGAGACGAAGACTTCGACGCAGTCCTCGCCAGCACGGATCCCGGCCGCCACGGAGAGGTATCCTACCCGGACTTCTGCGAAGTGCTGAGGCTGCACCGGCTCCGCGACAACCCCGACGGAGGGAAGCCGGGAACCGCCGCCGCGCCGGGCGCGCGACGACCGTCGTCCGCACCGCCTCAGCTCTCGAGCCAGGCCATCGGACAAGGCGTAGCAGCCAGCAGCGCAATCGCAACGAGAGGAGAACGCGGTGGGGGAGGCGGAGGGAGCGCTCGTCGGAGGGCGATGGAGCTGGCGCCCGCGGGTGATCACGACCTCGACGGCGGCGTGTTCCACCGCAACCCCGCTACCGACGGGTTCGTCAACCCTAACTTCACCACAACTATGGTCCCCGCGTGGGAGGACGACGGGAAGGGGCGCGGGGCGTGGGGGGGGGGTGGACGTCGTCAGGGAAGGAGGCAGTCGCCGGCGCCGGCGCCGGCGCTGACGGCTGCGTGCACCGTCGTCCAGCCTAGGAACCGCGGCCAGACGGTGATCGGGGACAACCGGTTTCAGCCGTGGAACGAGACCGGTGCGGGAGCGGAGAGGCGCTTTCGCCAAGACCTCGGCGCCAAAGCAAGGTTAGTACCTCGGCGGACCAGACGCAGGCAGTCAGTGTAATGTCCAGCTGGGACAGCAAGAAACCGGGGGGGGGGCATACTATTCGGAACTCACGATGGGCCTACTAACAGCACATTTCCCGATGCTCACAAACGATATTTGGTTCTGTTTTCAATGTTCCCCCTTAGTACAGTAGATGCGTGGCACGGCAAAGGGGTACGCAGCACACCTAGGCTCCTCTCACTTGATTTAGCATATAAGCAAAACGCACCTACTACTTCGAGAAAGATTGAAACCTCGGCCCCGATACACCATCACCGCGCGGGCGACGTTGGTATCTATCAAAAGTATCCTTGAAAAGTACACATCGGGTCCAAAGGTACAAGGGTAGGGTAGCCCCTCAGATGAGGAGTTCGGTCGGTGAGCAATGTTTTTGGGCGCAAAAGCGAAGTCCCTACTACTGCTATACGTGGCACGGCTCAGTACAGTGATGGGTGGGGTGGAGAGACTGACTCGCACACAGCTTTGCTCCTCTCCGCAATCCCCCCCTTTTCTCCCCCTTTGCCGCTGTCGGTGCTCGTTTATTTGCTCGATGGTGTATGTATCGTCTGCGAAGAGGACCCGTTCTACGATAGAAGTAACACATTTCCGCTGTTTTGTTTCTGAAAAAAGGTCAATCTTGATTTCGAAAACAAAACGTTTTGTAGACTTGGCTCATGGGATTATTCACCGCGATGCATTTTGATTTTAGCTGGAGTCAGTTTTCGGGTGAGGTATGGGGCTCCTTAAGTGAGGAGCCTCACAAAAATTAGGGTGAACATCTATCGTAGAACGCCTCAGAGGCGAGCGGAAGATTCCTCATCGTTGGAAAATTGGTAGCGAAAACTATTTCATATTGACCCCTCCTCACCCCTCACCCCCACAAAAACGCCCTGACGGTTGTACATGCTGTTAACTGTTTTCGTTCCCAGACCGTACGAACAATTCGCGAGTTTTCTTGTCTGGTCGAAAACTATTGTCAACCTGTTCCTGGGGGCAAAACACGAAAACCCATAGCAAGCTGAACCCCACCGCTTTTCCTCGTTACCTTGCACGCCATCATCAGACGGCATCATCGATCGCACTCACTCTCGTGCCACGGAGGTGAGCTTGCGACGTGCGAAGGGTGGAACAACCTGAGGACCCCTTCTCCCCGCGATGCTACCGACGGCATCGAGTCATGGCGTGACACCGCCACCGCCGCCATCACCAGCGGTGACGGTGGCAGCAGCCGCGGCATCAGTCGACGCGGCCGCGGAATCGCGCCCCGGGACAGTGACCTCGGCTTTGGCTCTGCGCGCATGCGTTCCGCGTCGAGGCTCGACGACCGCTGTAGCGTAACCGCTGTTGACGGGCGGCGGCGGCGGCATCGGCGGCGTCGCGACGACATCGACGAAGGTGCGGGTTTGACGCGGCGGCGGTCTATGAGTCTGGTCGAGGATCGCTACGGCGAGTGGGCTCGATCTTCGGTTGGTGATCTCCTGCGACATGACAGTTGGCTCGGGACCCGCTGTCATACCGCAGATGCATGTACTGTGGATCGCGGTCGGATCGACTCTGTGAGGGCGCCGGTGCAGAGGGGCTGGTGTGGAGGAGATCACCACTTTACCGGTCACGAAAGCTCGCGGTACTACGGCGAAGGAGGAAAGCGCAGGGTCGCCCCGTATGCTACAGATGCCGACAAATTCGAGGTTCAACAACAGTGGCTTCGAACCGGTGGCGGACGCGGTGGCGAACGCGGCGGCGATGGCGGCGAGGGTAGTAGCTCTCGTTGGGACGACCGCAACGAGCAACGCCTAACCACGTCGGCGGTGACGGATCGTCGGGTTGCATCGGTCGGGGGTGCCGAACGCAGGGACGAGGGCGTCCGCGGTTCGGTTCGTGGGCGGGGAAAGACTGGCGCAGGCGGTGCGGTAAGGCAAGGGGGTGGCGGCCACGGTAAGGGGCGACGAACAAACAACGAGACGCACTCAGGGGGGGTCTCAGGGCGCAGAAGTGGCGAGCTCAGAGGCGAGCTGAGCGGCTTGGGCGCGGAGGTCCACCGCGGCGGCGGCGGGCAGTTTTCCCCGACGCGGCGCCGGGACGACGGGAGTCTACCCACAGGACGTGACAGAGCCAAGTAGCACGCCTCATCCCACTTGAGGAGCGGTAGCAGGCCGCCAACGAAGTAGAACCCCGTAATCGTCTGATGTACAAGGGAAATTTTATATTGGAGGTAGAGGTGTCTCCCAGGCAACCACACCGCGCGCTCGGACCGCCTGCTTCAGTAGGAATCATGCCTACAGACAGTCGAACCGTACTGAACCGGGGGGGGAGTAGGGGGCGGGGTGGGGGTGGTGGTGGTTGTGATAATGTTATACGGTTGTAATCAGTGGCGGGAGGCGACAGACGACGCGACCTTGCCCTGAGAGGAATACGCACGTCATCTGTTTTTCCTTTCCTCCTTGCTAACGCTGCTCGCGGGGAAGCGGGTTTAATAGGGGAAACGGAAAAACCCGCGCCTCAATGGCGGTCTGCTGATCCTTCCAGAGGATACGGCGAGCAAGGCGATATGTCATTGCCTGGAATTGCGTACGATACAACATACTACCTGGTATTGTGTACCGAGCACTTGATATACGAGTAGCATTTGCCGGTACCCATGAGGAGCCTTACATATTTTACAAGTTTACGCAATGAATATCATAGAGTTCTCGGTTGTTTCGCTCCACGCGAGCTGCCGTTTACGTCAAATCTCCTAGATGACGAGAGTAGAACGACTCCAGAGGAAGTTGGATGCGCACGCGGACCAGGTAAAAACGGTGGAGGCATTATTTTTGTTCTAAAACACGTCGCAGGTATCCATGATTCTCTTGGGGGAGGCGGATATATATGTGCCCCGCCCCCCGTCATTCTTCGCTGTGGTCCCCCGTGTTGCTTGCTTCGCTGCTGTGAACCAGTCGGTGATGGTGGGGTGCTGGGACCTTGCATGTCCCGCCGGCCAAGGACAGCCTATAGCTTAATCCGTCTGCATGACGTGATATTACGGAAACACACCCAGTTTGTTATTACCCACCTCTTGCGTGCATGCAGGTCGTGCAGCGCATCCCACCCTTAGCCCCCCCCCCCCCCGACCCACAGCTAACGGGTGAAATATTCATTACTCAAGAGAAAAAACAAGCCCACTCTGGTTACTCATCACCCACCCGCCTGCACTTTCGCTGGCAATTCCAATCACAATTAATTGCGGCGTCAAAGCAAGACTGATCGCCAACCTAACCACGTGAGGTGGTAAACAGAAAAATGTCCAACCGACCTCGACCCCCCCCCCCCCCCCATCCCCGCCAAACGAAGGCCAGCCCCTGGCATATTTCGTGGTCTTTACAACGACGACACCAGCCAAAGCGCAGGACTAAATACCACTACAAGTACTACGAGGAGTACGCAACTGCGCAAGCGACAAAACGAGAGACATTCCATGCAGATACTCCATATAAGACTTCATGGTCACCGGTATAGTTCCCAGGTACACCGTGAGATGCACACGCCTACCACAGGTCTCCTAAAACCCACAGCAATGCTGCACGCGTCCAACCCACAAGAAGCTGTCGTTGTTTCTGCTTTTATTTTACTGAAGCGCCCAGCTCAACCGAGAGAAACACGCCTTCATGTACACAATTACAGCTATTCATAGTTGTCGGCCAAAAGACTGAAATTCCACACCACAGCTTACGCCAGACATTTATTAACCCGTCCAAGAGTTTTGCCACCAAAAGGGTACCGGCGGACCAAGTTCACACAAGGCGGCGTCAAACTTAGGCGAACGCTTCGCTTCGTTTGTGCAGCGTTTACATGCTAGCAGCGGCAACAACAGCATGAACCTTTTCAAAAGCCAGCCAAAGCAAGGCAGCGTGCCTACTTTGGGGCGCTGCCTCTGGCCAGCATACTGGTATACATAGCTAAGAAACCGACCACATGGAGGGGAGGGGGCGGCCAGCCTACGGAGCAAGCGACGTCCAATAGCAGCTTCTTCAGCTCGCGCCTTCACAAGGAACACCCGAAAACGATAACGATCGCGAGGATCGTTTCGTTTTCCCACCGCTCCACCACGAGCCCGTCGATCGCCGGCTCCCAACACGCCGCCGAGCCCACATGCAAACCTCCTCCCGCCTTCTGCGTCAAGACGCAGGTTGCTTCAGACAAAGCAACGCGCGGGTGGATAGACAGAAGGGCACGCGCGGGGGGAGAAACACTTACGACAGAGCGGCTTTGCGAATATTCAGCGACCTGGAATGAACTGTAATGCAGCGGGTGCTCCCAGTACAGTAGCGCACTGGTATAATTCAGCGGGTGCTTACCAGTACAGCAGTAGGCTACTGGTATCATTCAGCGGGGTGCTACCAGCACAGCAGTTGGCTACTACTACTCAGGCGGCTGGCATCGCAGTATTCAGCGGGTGCTTACCAGTACAGCAGTAGGCTACTGGTATCATTCAGCGAGGTGCTACCAGCACAGCAGTTGGCTACTACTACTCAGGCGGCTGGCATCACAGTATTCAGCGGGTGCTTACCAGTACAGCAGTAGGCTACTGGTATCATTCAGCGGGGTGCTACCAGCACAGCAGTTGGCTACTACTACTCAGGCGGCTGGCATCGCAGTATTCAGCGGGTGCTTACCAGTACAGCAGTAGGCTACTGGTATCATTCAGCGAGGTGCTACCAGCACAGCAGTTGGCTACTACTACTCAGGCGGCTGGCATCACAGTATTCAGCGGGTGCTTACCAGTACAGCAGTAGGCTACTGGTATCATTCAGCGGGGTGCTACCAGCACAGCAGTTGGCTACTACTACTCAGGCGGCTGGCATCGCAGTATTCAGCGGGTGCTTACCAGTACAGCAGTAGGCTACTGGTATCATTCAGCGAGGTGCTACCAGCACAGCAGTTGGCTACTACTACTCAGGCGGCTGGCATCACAGTATTCAGCGGGTGCTTACCAGTACAGCAGTAGGCTACTGGTATCATTCAGCGGGGTGCTACCAGCACAGCAGTTGGCTACTACTACTCAGGCGGCTGGCATCACAGTATTCAGCGGGTGCTTACCAGTACAGCAGTAGGCTACTGGTATCATTCAGCGAGGTGCTACCAGCACAGCAGTTGGCTACTACTACTCAGGCGGCTGGCATCACAGTATTCAGCGGGTGCTTACCAGTACAGCAGTAGGCTACTGGTATCATTCAGCGGGGTGCTACCAGCACAGCAGTTGGATACTACTACTCAGGCGGCTGGCATCGCAGTATTCAGCGGGTGCTTACCAGTACAGCAGTAGGCTACTGGTATCATTCAGCGGGGTGCTACCAGCACAGCAGTTGGCTACTACTACTTAGGCGGCTGGCATCACAGTATTCAGCGGGTGCTTACCAGTACAGCAGTAGGCTACTGGTATCATTCAGCGGGGTGCTACCAGCACAGCAGTTGGCTACTACTACTCAGGCGGCTGGCATCACAGTATTCAGCGGGTGCTTACCAGTACAGCAGTAGGCTACTGGTATCATTCAGCGGGGTGCTACCAGCACAGCAGTTGGCTACTACTACTTAGGCGGCTGGCATCACAGTATTCAACGGGTGCTTACCAGTACAGCAGTAGGCTACTGGTGACATTCAGCGGGGTGCTACCAGCACAGCAGTTGGCTACTACTACTCAGGCGGCTGGCATCACAGTATTCAGCGGGTGCTTACCAGTACAGCAGTAGGCTACTGGTGACATTCAGCGGGGTGCTACCAGCACAGCAGTTGGCTACTACTACTCAGGCGGCTGGCATCACAGTATTCAGCGGGTGCTTACCAGTACAGCAGTAGGCTACTGGTATCATTCAGCGGGGTGCTACCAGCACAGCAGTTGGCTACTACTACTCAGGCGGCTGGCATCACAGTATTCAGCGGGTGCTTACCAGCACAGCAGTAGGCTACTGGTGACATTCAGCGGGAGTGCTACCTGCACAGCAAATGCTCGTACTGGCATATCTTGAAGTGATATCAGCAGTAGCTTCTTTCCGAGGAAACGAAAAAAACGTACCCAATCGCTCAACGACACGTACGTACCGTGCTATCATACTTAGTACCAGGTATATGTTTTTTCCGACCAAAGTTCCTGTTTTGCTGCCGGGGGTGCGGAGGCCTCCGCTAGGTTCAGTGCTTCGGCGCCGCCCTCTGCCGTAAGACCGCTACCGTAGATTCCGAGCGAAGACAGACCGGCCGGCCGAAAGTAGTCCCAGCATCGGCACAGCCAAGGCGACGGGGTCGCTTTTTGGCACGAATTCGAATGCTCGAAAAAAACAAAAAAAACTTCCCTTTCGCGAAAACTCTCAGCTCTCGCTCTCCCTCTTGAAGTGGGGTTTGTTAATCAGGTAGTGTTCGGAGGAAAGGACGAAACAACAGTCGATTTTTCGAAGACTTTCATTTTGCCCAGATTGGAAAAAAACCGACAAAAAGGTATTTATTGACCCATGACGTTACCCAAGGGCGCCACGAACATAGTACCAGCCGCAGAGTTGAATTATACACGTCGCCAGAACATTCACGGCCGACGACGCCACCTAAAACCTGGCCGCGAAAAGGCAACCCCATACTGCGATACATCGATATTGACGACTGTCATATTCGTGAGCCCAAATCTATTTCAAAAAAAGGAAAACAAAGAAACTCGTGAGAAGCCCCCGAGGCCCCTCGGAGCGGATACCGAGAGAGTAAAACGGCAGCAAAAGAACGCGAGACGTGTATACAACGAAAAGCTGCGCGAGATCGCAAACCAGGTCGAAGCCTATATCAAACAGCAGATCACCGGCAATGCCCACGGGAGAGGAGGTTCCTCCGCCGCGTCCGCGTCACGACAAATATTTCTCCATCAAAAAAGTTCCGCTGGACACACCAAGACACCTAGCCCATCAAGTCCAGCTGCCCCGCCGCGCGGGAGCATCAACCTCGGGTCTCCCGTACAGCGCCTTGCGGGAAACCTAGCAAGTCTACGCGTGAGTGTGAGGAGGGAGGGGGGAGCTACCATCGAAGAGACCATCCGAGTGCAGTGCCACCGTCAGAGCCTGAGCAGCGCTCGCCAGGCACCCAAACAACGCATAGACCTCCCCTTCTTCCTTTGCTTGAAAGGTGAGAAGAAAATAAGTTTGCACGGTCTAGAACTGTGTTCTCTCGAGGTGTCGAGAAACCTGGCTAATGTTGTGGGGCCTTGATGGCCGAAAACCCGGTAAAATGGGGCTGTGGAAAACAAACAAAACGGAGCCGAGTTTGAGACGATACACGGAAAAGAAGAGCTCCAGGAACCTCGGGGATGTTGGCAGGGCTGGATATACGCAATTTTCTGCGATGTTAGGTCCTCTTTCAAGATTTTTCTATAAAAGAGGACCATACTTCATTGCGGGTATCCTTGCCAACATCTCTAGAGTTTTCTTCAGGCTCTTCTTACTTACTACCTGCGCGTCATCTCGAGGCTCTGCTTGGGTTTTTCCCCCCGGGTTCTTGGACAATAGGACCCCAAAACACTTACCAGCCACTTGATACTCTGCAAATCAAACACAGTTCTAGACACCACAAATAGCCTTTTACCGTCGCCATTCAACGCATTGGGAGGCCTACGCACACTACCAACGTGCCTGGTCGAGCGCTTTACAGGCTCTGACGATCGCACTGCTGCTGGACAATCTCTTCGATGATACCCCCCCACCCCCCTCCCCACCCCCAACTCGCACTCAGGCGTAGACCAACCCGTTTTCCCCTGCAAGACGGTGCACAAAGCGTCCCGCGGTTGATGTTCCCCATCGGCCGAACAGCTGATCATTACAAGCCTGTTGTGTCCGGCGGCACTTTTTGAGGAAGGCACATTGTCGTGCGGTGGACTCGGCGGAGGCGTCCTGTCCCCCCTCTCCCCCCTCCCCTCTCCCGTGCGCGTTGGCGGTGGTCTGCTGTTAGATGAGGGCTTCGACCTGGCCTGCGAGAGCTCGCGCAGCTCTCTCTCACACTTACTCCTCGTTCGTCCGTTGAGATGCATCATCACACCATACATACCGGGTAGAGGTATATGCGTGCACTGCTTCTCTCTCTCCGCGACTTCGTGCTCGAAATCACGAAGAGAAAAAAAATCGTCACCCTCCGCCATATATCTATGATAGCCCATGGTCTCGCACTCTACAAGCACGGTGGAGACCGCACTATCGGTCACCAGCAGCCCTTCGATCCGACTGTGAAAAACACCCACCACACTGTCGTATAACACGCTAGCGATAACGCACCCCCGTCGGACGAATTTCATCGCCAACTTTCTCGACAACAGGGAGAATGCAAACACCGAGCGATGCTCTATGGCAACATCTCGACGAGATTTCTCAGCCCATGACCGCCATTTTCCTTGGATGTGCGCCCCTTAAGGTACGTTTTGGAAAAAAAAAACGGCACTGAAAGTCGTCCCGGCGGGTGTCTTATATTGCGTGTTATATGGTACTGCTACTCTGTCCCTCAATATAAGGGTCGGTTAGTCTTTATAGTCAAAGTATTGACGTTCCTAATATCTTCGTCCATAGTGGAAGCGTGTTTCGCGTCCTGGCACAGTCGTAAACGGGTCTTAGGTGGTTAGCCTTACCTGGTATGATAGCATAGTATGTTGGAAAATAAGAAAAGAGGGCGCTACACAATAGGCAACCGGAGAGAAGAGAAGCGCCTTCGGGTGTGCGAGGCCTTGGAGTACGGTATGTACAGTAGAAACTACCCCTGGTTGTAAAATTCCAAACATCCATAGTGCTACGTGCTCCCCGCTGATGCGCACTGTTCTGTATCACGTCGCGATCCATCAACCACGATACGAGCAGTATCAACAGCCTAACCGACGTACAGTCTGTGTGCGCACCACACTCGACGAGGTCAGGAGGAAAACGAAAAGCGCAACTACTATTACTTTTGGAAACCCCTTTGCATTTCCACAGCAGTGCGTACAGAGCACGAGTATTTCAAGTGTACTGCTGCCTGTTGTATTCTACGTATCCATACCATACGTACCGGTGTACTTGAAGCGGCCGCTGATGCCCCTAAGCGCTTCCACTGTTTGGGAGCATATGGCGTCCGTCCATTCCTGAACGTTTGAGGTGGAGTACTGTTTCCCGTTCAGATTGAGCTCCAATACCTGTGCTACGGTATGCAAGCAATGCCAGCATGCAGGCGGGCGAGTGAGCGTCGGCACGAAAAGCGGTAATATTTCAGGGCGGCAAAGCAGCGGCAGTAGCAAAACGGTGGCAGCAACACGGCGGCGGCAGCAGGAGCAGCAGCAGCAAATACCACCACAACAACAACAACAAAGGCAGCACGGCAGCAGCACTTGTAGTAATATTAGCAGCAGCAGCAGCAGGCCTCGGTCATTCCGAGAGCCTCAACGAGAACAGCTCTTGACGAGCACTTTTCGATAATGTATCGGCGCTGCGGCAAAAGAGCATGCAATAGCTGGCGCTGGGTGGAGGTTCGAGTAAAGTAAAAACAGAGTGAGACAATCTCTCACTGCACAGGCACAGAAGCTCAAGCAGTCTGCGCTAGCGATTTCATCTCCAAGTAACCCGCCTTTACAATATAGTACGAAACCCTAATATTGAGCACATCTGACCACCAGGTATTGAGCATTTTTTGCACTAGTTTATACAGATATCCCAGTACATCTTCTCAAGAATTACCGGTTTTTATACCTGCTGGTAGTTAGTTCACGCCATCATTTTCTCCACAATGGCTACGGTGGGGCTTGCTCTATATACCTTGAAAACCGTCACCGCCCTCATGCTGTTGGCACGGCCTCAATGCCCCCCATAAATTTGTCAAGACCATCCTCGTACGTGAGTGGCCGCTATAGTGTTGTCCATCCATGTTACCGATTTGCTTCGCCATTGGAAATAGTACGACTGGTATTTTTCCCGAAGGGGAACCGAATCAGCGCCCTGCTCAACACGGACCTAAATCAGCGTCATGGCATCAGCTACAACGACAGCTCGTGCACTAGGACGGTCATGACAGAGCTGCGTCAGGCGCAAATACCGTGCCAACAGCCGAGCGGCATCTCGCCCTACCGTTGATGGCGCGGTTTCAAACACTGCTAAATATTCACCAAGGCAGCCCTCATGTAGGAGCGGTCGCTGTACCAGAGTTTTTTACCACCCGAATCTCTAGCGCCAGCTACTGCCCGCACTGTTACTGTAGCGCCGATAGGTTACGAGCGAACGTGGTGGTGGCGATTCAACGTCAATAAGGTCCTCCCCTTCACGAAAAGGGTGCTCTCAATTCAACGGAGAACGAAATCAGTATCATGGGCGGATGACGTATTACGGGCGGATAACCGTTATCCACCCATGATACTGATTCGGTTCCCCGTTGAATTGGGAGTGCCGTTCTCGGAAAGAGGAGGACATGATTGATACGGAAACACCGTCACCAAGTTGGCTCAGAACCTGTCGGCGCTACAGCAGTAGTGCATGCAGTAGCTGTAGCTGGTGCTGCTGTACAGGTTTGGGTAATAAACACAGAGTGAACCAAAATAACCTCTCACAGCACAGACCACAGGCGTCCAAGCTCCACGCTTCCTGCACTACTAATAGCGGTTGCAGGTCCAAGTATACCGCCTGTACCATACAGTACAAAACCCAAAATGGCACTCAGTATTCAGTATGTCATGGAAGCGAAGACTGGCACACAAGATGCTTCACTAAAAGTTAGTCTTCTAAACCCGATTCAACTACATTCTCCGACACTAAACCTCGCTCTTGTCTCGATGATGTCAGGAATCTCGACGAGATTCCGATGAATTTTCGATTACAGCAGTATCCGAGCATCCCGGCATAGGCAGTTCGCAATGTTGCATTGCTCTTATCGTCTTGGCACGGTGTTTTGTAAGCCAACGTAGATTTTCAGATTGCAGTAATGGGGCGTGGGGGGAGGACGGTGTAGATCGAACCAGCGACCAGCGACCTCACTGCCTCATTCAGTACTGCTGTTCCAAAAACCACGTCCTGCCGTTGGCGTCACTGCTTGCTGTCATGGAAGCAAATGTGAAGAAGATGCACACCAAGCTGCACCGGAATACAACTGCTGCACGTAGTACTGCTGTTGTTGTATGCAAATGTACCAGGTATCAAATATCAGTATTCAACGTATTTCAACAGATGAATTCAACATCGGTGTGTCAAATCACTCGCAGTTAGAGTTGTAGCAGTGGGTGACGGGTGGTGGACGCTTATGGCGTTATTTGGGGGTTGGACAGACATACAGCAGTACGCGACATATATCAAGAATTTGGTAATTTCGTAATTTCAGGCTGGAAAAGCTGTTTACGAAAGAATTTACAGCTATTACGGGGGGCCATAGTTAACAGGACCAAATATTGTTAGTAAAAATTGTTAAACATATAGGTTTTTATGTATACCATAGGTCCTGTTAACTATGGCCCCCCGTTATAAGCCTTTGTGCTCAGCGAGGACGCCACTCTAAACCCTATCTGTATGTACCTGATAATAGATTTCAAGAGCCTGTGCTCAACGTTGACATCGCCAAAAGAGGCGCCTTACCCAGAATGCGAGTAAAGACAGTCGTGTACTGCTGTGGAGCAGCAGCAGCAGCAGCAGTCGATTAAAATATCGAAATGGCTGCGCATACTGCTATAATACTGCTTGTGTGTAATGCGCAACAAACATCCGACCGAGTTGCACGCTAGTGCCCGGTGCCCGGCGGGAAGCGGGATTACTTGGGTCGCGACGGAATGATGAGCGAGAACACAAACAACTCTCGAGCGTTGCCTTCTTGCCTTCTTCGCCCTTTCCGAAAAAACTGCTGTGAGAGTGTTGCCTCGCGGTGGTGGAAGCTCCCTCCAAATACTGCTCTGCTACTGATTGTGGCATACCGTGCGACCAAGCTTCTTCCCAATCATAACAGATACTGGTACCTGGTAAGCATATTTGGAAGCTAACTCCAACCTTCGGCAACAGCAAGCCTGGTCGTGATATCTACGTACTCTCGTGTTACTGCTGCTGTTGTTACTGCTGTAGCGAAGTTATGATATCAAAGCCGAATGATCTCTGCTACGTACGAACCGCAGTGCAGCTTGCCTGTCATTTGTTTAGATTGAACCACGCCGTCCTTACCTTGGACAAAGCCTCTTGTGCGTTGCCCTGCAAGGAAGAGAACGGCTGAGCATCCTCCTGCATGTTCCCTATTGTAGAGAAAGCGTGTGCTGAATACTGAAGCACTATGAAGCAGCTTCCATTGCTTCCCATCTGCCTGTGGAGCATGGCCGAAGGTTTCCAAAAGAATAGTAGGCCTTGAATAGTAGGGAGCACAACTAACTTGGGTCCGGTAGAAGGGCTGGGCGGCGCCGCGGCCGGACCAAGCATCTGCCAGCCTAACTCATCGGATATCACGACGAGTATAGCACCCCACTGCTAGTGGTTTTCCAAATATGGGAGCCCTTGAAGCTATGAAGGGCCCGATCGGCGTGGCTTTCCTGACAATGATCAGCGTGTTATTGGTGAGAGCTATGTGACACAAGCAAGAACAATCTCCACACGACGGACGCCGTCTGCTGTACTCACAGCTCACTGTCGCTGTACTCACTCGTAGCTGCCGGGTTTTGCTCTCTTGGTTCGGACCTGCCTGTACTAGATTCCCTGTGTCTCAAACTCGTTGATCTCACGGCAACAAACAACCGTTTCGACTATTGATTTGATCGCCATCCCCTAGCGGAGTAATAGTAGTGCGGCAATGCGCTCGCGCGCTCGCGCAGCGCTTGGGCGTTTAGGCTATCTTCGTCTACGTAGGTTATCGAAATGATGAAACTATTGATATGAGAAATCGATACTTCCGAAGTACGAAGCTCTATCGTCTGTAGTCATTTTCCCCATGATGTGAACTGCTCTCATCGTTGGGCTTCGGACTTCGGACAAACCCACCGTTGAGCGTTGAGCACAGCAGTAGTTCCTGTAGAACGAAACCGAGTCTCAACGCTATCTGAAACCGCTTCAGCCCAAAGCTGAGCAATCTCGTCGGTTCACCAAATGTCGAGGACTACTGCTACCTGGTACACCTTATATGCAGCAGATTTCTCCCCGCTGTCAACCTTACCCTTCCCGCATACCGGCTGCACGATTACCGTAAGAATGCGAGCTATCGCACCCCCCTGGGCCGATTTTGAAAGCTCGATTGATCCACAACCGGCAGGGTGATGCACAAGAGGGTGGTTTTGGAAAAAATCTCGTTGAGAGTTTCGCTTAGGGTCGTTTCTAACGACCGAATGAAAGACAGTAGCAAACTTGCTATTTTGGCAAAAGTCTAAATTTCCAGAACTAGACAAGAAGTTGCCAAAACCTTCTATCGTGAAACACTGCATATTTGGCAGTATTTGGCAACTGATCGCATCATAACGCCCTCAAATTTTATCGAAACCCCTTACAGCAGCAGCTGGCAAGTGTAAAATAACACGGGACAGTTGACGCCAGCTATCTTCCAATCAAAATAGCTGAAAGAACGCGAACGACGGGAGCCATCTTCCAATAAAATCGCTGTATTAACCGGAACCAGAAATCACGCCGCACACTAACAAGGTGAAGAAAGACACAGCTCGCAGCTCGCACACCCACAGTTACGCGACGATTTACCTTCGATCTCGACATGTAATCCACCCATGGTCAACGAGCTTCGTACCGGGCTAGGCCAATGAGTGGAAATTATGGCCTCGGAGGTATCATTGGCATCCGTGGTCTAGGGGGCGAGAAGTTGGCCGCGGCGTCCTACGCTCTTCGTCAAAACTTTCAAAAAGTTCTGTTTTGTGCCAACGGAGAGGAATCGAGAGTTTTTGTCGTCTGTTTTCTACACACCAGCTGCCAAATACGTTTTACTAGACGCCTGGCCCACCCACGCCACATGTCACCGACCGAAGTGTGAGAACTGTGATACTAGTGTGGGTCGGAGCCTCTAATCAGCGCGCTTCATTCAGAGTTCGTGGCGTAATCGTTGGGTTTGTCGATCGATGTCAAACCTGAAAGTTGGTCGATTTCTTGGCGTCGGAGAGGGGTCGAGATTTTTTGTCGTCTGTCTTACACAGACCAGCGCCAACATGTTTTTTTATCAGACGCCTGGCCAGCCCACGCCACATGTCACCGACCGAAGTGTGAGCACTGTGACACTATGGTGGGTCGGAGACCTTAACCAGCGCATTACGTTCAGATTTCATGACGGTGTCGTTGGTTTTGTCGATCGATGTCTGCCGAGGACTCTCATAAAACTTGGCTTATGTCAACGGGAATGACTCCAGTGTCTGCCAGAACAGGGGTTTTATATACATTGCGCGGCGCGCAATTAAAGTCCGCGTGAGCTGTCCCGTGACGTTAAAAAAAATCCCAGCTAGCCGACGGCACGCCGACGCTCTGTATGGAGTAAAATGCTGTCGCAAAAAGGACTCCAGGCACAGCCGGTGTACCTCAGAGGTCGGCAGTTTTTCCAGCCCGACCCCCCTGGGAAAAGCTGGGGCGGCTGCTTTTTGTGATTAGTTTCTATTAATAGCACCAGGACAAAACGACAACCATGTCGCATCCACACGGGGCTCACGGCCATTGTCGCCAACCCTATTGTCGCTGTTGCCAATGCCACCGCCGTGTATCCTCCGCATCTCCCTCTATTACACCTGTTAGAGCGAGTCTAGCATGGGGCATGGTGGGGTGGTCGGGTTTGTACAACCTTGCGTTGGTATTATGGTGCTAAAACGAAAATAAAATAGCAACTGAAACCTTTCCATAGACTTGCCAATGATGCAGACGGAAATATCCAGAAGAAAACTTTGGCAAGTTTTCAGCTATTTTGGCAGGTCGAAGATTCCATAAACTTCTTATTTTGGCAAGAAACTTGCCGAAAAGGTGTAGTTAGAAATGCCCCTCGGACGGGTTGGTCAGTTTTCTCAGCCTCTCGGTTGTAGAGCAGTCCGTTTTTTTGCAAATCAGCCTATTCATAGGAGGGTGCGATGACTCGCATCCTTACGGTAAGCACACTGCAGCTGCACTTTTACAACATGCCTCCCAACTCCCGACCCCCCTTCCGAAAAACTTGACGCACAAAACGTACCGCCTGTTTATATGCTCAGCTTAAACTAACCTACCCCCCCCCCCCCCCCAACTCTGACTTCCCTTGTGACAAATCTTACACTTCTGCACGTGCGAGTAGATCGTCGTGATTGTGGCGCTGTGTCGAAAACTCTGCTGCAAGCCGTCGGTGAACTACACGATGGTAAACCACGGCCTGGACGAGGAGGAGATGGCTTTCAAGAAGTCCATGGAGGCGCAGAACGGGGACGACATCGACGAGCTCTTCAACTTTTCCGGACAGGACGAGCTGGAGTTCGACACCAACGACTTGGATAACTTAGAGATGCTCCAGGTGAACACATGTGTTGCACTGCGCGCCTTTGTTGGCAGGTGCACTAAAAACGCCTTGCTTTAGACATTGTGGGGCTTGGTCGAAATGAGCACCTCGCAGGGGCCTTTTGAGACACTCTGCCACGGGCTCCGTGGTCCTCTCTGAAGCCTGCAAATTATTTTTGAAAGCAGTCTGCGCTCCGAGCGTAAACGGCAGCGCTGGGGAAATTCCCACACCGGCCGGGACATCACTGGGTAATGACACCGCCATCGAAGATCTATACGCCTTGAATTGGTTTTGGCAGAAAAGCCTGCATCTCTGCTCGCACTCAAGCACACCACGCGCAGAGGTACCTGATCAAGTCATGATACCGTCTGTTCTGTGGCCAGCTGCCCTTTGGCCCTCCTAGAGTTGGATAAAACCCTTTCTCTCTCTCTCTCCTCCCTATCTGCCTCCCCCCCTTCCCCCCCCCCCCCCCCCTCCGCCTCTTTCCCACACGCACATTTGTTCGCCTTCTCGCGTCCTACGGTTACACTTTGACTAGGTAAAGCGCAAGCCGTCCAAATACCTGGTACTGGTACTGATACCTGGTACTATTTTTCAACTGACGTTTCTCTTCCCGCCCTCCCCCCTCCCTCCCTCCCCCCTCCCTCCCTTCTTCCCTCCCTCCCTCCCCCCCTCTTCCCCACGCACCCACCCTCTACTCCCTCCCTCCCCCCCTCCCTACTTCCCTTCGCCCGCCTCAAGACCTACCGGTCAAACCTGGAGGAAACGCCCGGCAGCCCCGGAAGGGCGGAAACTGGGCTCGGAAAGGACGACAGGAACGGAGTCGGCGGGGCGATCGGGCGCAGCAACGGGGCAGGAGGAGGAGGTGGGGCAGGGTCGGCGGCGACAATGATCGACACCGTAAGGGAGGCGGAAGATCTGGAGGCATTATTGGAGGGAGGGTACTCGGGAGGAGGCGGGGCGGGGGCGAAGCGAGGGGCAGGGGCGGGGGCGTCAGGAGGAAGGCACAACGGGCAGGACTACATGGGGGAGGCGGGGGGCTCGACGGAGGGGAACGGTCGGGCATGACGTTATTCGGCTCTATTGGTTTGTTCGACGTGCCTCCAGTTGTGGGCTGTATACACGTAGCGCGCGGGCTTACTCCTTCTTGTTTTCTTTTTTTTTTATTCTTGCTTTTGGTTCGCGATGTTTTTTTTTTTTTGGAGCATGCGACGCGATGGACGAACCCGACAAAGTAGATTGTCGCCGGGTTTTGGTTGGCATGAGTATTGGCCGTTGGATGCATACCTTGGGTGTGTTCAAATAGTTTTTTTAGTTGCTGGAGTTGAAGGGATTCCTGCTTGCCTCTATTGCACGGGGCGAGGCGTCTGGCGTTGTACTGATGGGTCGTGTACTTGTTTTCCTACAGTAGTTTTGTTTTGGGGGGGGGGACTGGTTTCCGTGCAGAGTCATGCATTTGCTGGCCGCTCAGGTTGTATTTTTCAGGTTTCAGTTGGTGATCAGTGTTTCTGCTTCTACTGGCATATAGCAGGCTTGTAAAAGTTCGGCAACCTTGCCGATGTTGCCGAGAGACCAGACCAGACTCGGCGGCTGTCTTGCAGTCTTTGAAAGCGGTTGTCTTCGATATACCTGGTAGGAATAACACTGGTTGTCTTGGAAAACAGTATAATAATAACTGGTGTCTGTCTTCGAAACACTACAATATATATATACAAATATACCGGTTGTCTCTGAAACAGCGTAACAAGGCTGGCGGTCTTCGAAACAACAATCATACAGCTTGTCTTCCAAACACTCTCTATTAATACTGTTGTTTGTCTTCGAAACAGTATACCGGCTGTCTTCGAAACAGTGTAACAAGGCTGGTTGTCTTCGAAACAGCAACACTGGTTTGTCTTTGAGACTAGCAACGCCGGTTGGATTACTTGGTTTCTTTCTGTTGATAAAGCGGCAGCAGTAACAGCTGCAGTGTTATTTACGTACCTGGTACAGTTTTTCGAAAGAAAAAACGCGGGGTTAGATGCCGGAACTGAGGGAAGAAAAAACATTGTATTCGGTATAAAAATATCGAGAAAGTTAGTGCCTGGTATAGTAAGCAATAATTGCCCCTTCCTTGGCGGTCGTGTGCATTTGGGCATTATAAGGAGAGAAACGGGATGACACCTAAAGAAGTCCCCACCTTTTGTAGTGCGGTATATACACCTATAGAACTGGTGTGCACTCAATCAAGTACGACCCGCATAGAAGTGGCACAACAGCCTGCGTCTACAGCAGCGAAGGATTTGCCCAATCGTGATTGCCCCCTTGACAAGACTACTTGGGAAAGAGAGTGGGACAACTTTTTAGCAGTACCGAAAAGGGGCTAACTTTACTGCAGCTGATAATGGAACGCAGGGCGGCGTGACCATCATGGCTCCGCCGTCTTTCTTCTCGCCAACACCACGGCAAGGCTATATACCTTTCACCCAAGACACATTTGTGTATTACCGGGGGGGGGGGGTGGACCTTGAGAGGGGGGAAAGTAGCAAAAAATTGTTCCTTGATACCTTGGTAATATCTTGTTCATGTGACGGCTACAACATCGGCCAAACAAAAGAAGCCCAGGCTGTTGGATTTCGCCAAGCGTTTTTTTCTCTAACCATTTCGGTGCTGCAGTCCCGTTTGGGGCACAAACCACTCAATCTCTAAGTAGTCCGTCTCCGAAACGGGACTGCAGTATATACTAAAAAGAAAGGCTCATGTAGGCAACCTGCAACAATGGGAGTTGTACGAGACACGAGCAGCAGCGGCAGACGTTTGTGCCACTGCAGCGCGCTCACGCTAAAACGGCTGACCTAAGACCGATCATTTTTATAACCAACCTGGCCGAGGATATAATCCTCGTTTGTCCATTGACACCAAGTACCAGACGGTGAGTATTTTCCCGGCCAGAGAGGGGACCGTGATCGACGCTCTCCCTGGCTGGGTCCCAAAACACCGTTCGCGCGTTGCTATATACATGTCGAGCTCCCACGGCGGTGGCACCTGCCCCGGGACGCATTCAGAGCGTGCGAGGTGGTTGGGAGAGCACGAGGAACCGGGAAAGGTTCTCGAGAGTACCGCGAGAAGCCTACACCCCGGTTCTCTCAGCGAAACCGTCAGAAAAGTAAGGGTAAAGTGGGTACAAACGTACGTTGCCTGCCACCATGATGGCGCCATTAATCCAGTGCCGGGCATCAGCTGGAAGGAGAATCGAAGTCGACACAAGGACTTACTAATGTATCGATGATTCAACTCGGCAGATCTATAACCATCCACACGCGTAGTTACCTTTCACACTAAAATTTCCGTTGGATCTTCTGTGGCGAGGAGCTCTTGACGCGCTCGTAATCGCTGTGTGCTGTCCTTGAGGTCGCCGAGGCCGGTTGCCCATGTAGTGAAGAGGGCCAAGGGTTGGCCAATCAAAGAGCTTCGCTTTAGAAAGAGAGAGTAGAACAACCAGGAAAATGAGGCTACGAAGCCTTAACATAGCTACCCTAGTTGACCGTCCTCCTCAAGGTTTACCTTACAGGGAGACATCTACTGTGGTACCTGATACCACTAAACTCGCCGTAGAACTCGCAATTGAAGTATCACCCTCATATGATACGTATAGCTTGCAAAGGTGGGTTTCAAGGAAAATTTCCGATCTCACACCTGCAGTATATATATACATACCAGGGTATATATTCAAACATACACCATATAAGGAAGAACACGAGAACGTCAATCGTTTTTGTTGTTCATGACGTTTGCCTCAGTAAACAAAGTTTTGGTCCAAGCAGAGAGTTTCGGCCAGAGACTTGACCGACTCGGAAACTGGTCTAGGTACGTACGGGGAGGCATTCTATTTTTATGGCAAGGGCACGAGAACGCCGAGTTTCTGTTCGGTCCTCTTTTCTCCTCACGTCCTTCCCCCTCTGCCGGAAAAACCTGTCCGCGTGGTGGACTCGTCGACAACCTCTGCAGGAAGCGAGCACGCGCTAGAGAAAAAAAAAAAAAAAAAAAAAACACCACGTCCTCTTCGACGGATGCACTGAATAAGGCGGTCGCTGGCTCTAGAGTTCGACCCACAGACACAAGTACACAGCTGCCGCAAGAAAATATAAATCAAGCTCACACCTAACGTTTTTCCAAACCATACACGTTTTTTTTTTTTTTAATGGTTGTGGTGGTGGTGCTGTTTACTCTTCCATGAAGCGTTTTTACAAGAACACGCACGACAGCCGAGGCGCCCCCCAGCCTGCGGAAATGGGCTTTTGTTGGAATTAGTTCATCGCTAACGTATCGTAGCATGCCACGGCACTCCCAAAACATGAATCGACAACTCAACACACACGTTCGACCCACCCAATAGAAACGACCAACCAGCCTCGGGATTGCCGCCCCACATAAACCAACACAACCTGCAAAGCGAGACGCAGCAATCAGACAAGAAAGAAAGCTGAGCACCAACCCACTAGCTGGAACTCACGTCTGAAGTATTTACAATACTCCACGTACGAAGAAGCTGGTTTCTGTAAATATAAAAAACGTTCTACATATACTCGCACAGTTGGACAGGCAAACACGATTCACGAAGGAAATCGTGAGCGTTCCATCTCTCCGACGATACAATTTTCTCCTACTGTAGCGAAATTATGAAAATATTACCCCCCCCAGAGCCGTCGATCCCGCGTCGAGACAGTTAACAGAGTGGAATGGGACTATATTCGTGGGGCTAGAAAAATGAGCCAGCAGCAAACCTCGCCAAACAGTGGCGCGCTAGGCCAGCAGGTCAGGCTAAAAACCGGGCCCGTTCCTTGTCTGCGACAAACCAGCCATATGTGCGAAAGTTCATCACGCCCCCCCCCCTTCCAGCCATGAGCATATGTGCGAAAGTTCATCACGCCCCCCCCCTTCCACCGCCTCGAGCCACCCCGCACCACCTCCTCTCCGAGCCCCCCTGCCCGTCACGCAATCATAAGCAGCCACCCTCTGAAGGCAGGACCTCGCACCGAAGCTCAAAATGTCGGGGACTTCCGACCGACTACTGCCTCCTAGTCCCTGGGCGCGTGCACGAGGAGGTGGCAACGATAAGCGCTCGCGCCCGCTTCGGCGGTGGCGGCTCTCTGCAGCGGTGGAATAGTCACGGGGCGCCAAGTGTTGGGGGGCGGGGGGGGGGCTCGTGTTAGGGGGGAACCAAGCAAAGGGCGGAATGGTACGTAGAAAGTGGCGATGGGTGGTGATGGTGGTGGTCAAAACGCTACGAGGCCGGTCTTTTGGAGCAGCGTCAAGGCCTCTTCTGCCTTCAACATACTATTTTAGTAGGGTGGTCAGTCAAAGAACCAAAACCGCGGTCTCCAATACTATACCATTTTTCTTGGTGGTACTCGTGTTAGTGGTGGTGGTGGTGGCGGCGGTAAAGGGAGGGGGACGGGGGCTACACAGGAGGTCGCGGGCGGCGGGGTGGGGGCGAGAAACCTCTAGGCTCCTCTGCCAACGGCATCTGATCAACCACACATCGAAGTCACGTGTACCGGCCAGCCTGAATGCATGCATGCACGCCGCGATTGCACGAGGAGGTCCGCGATTCGATGCGTGGGCGTGTGAAGCACTCTGTGAAAGGGAAGGGAAAGGGGGGGGGGGGCGGTGTACTCGATATCATGCATGGCCGTAGTCGTATGACCATAGATCCTACCGGGGGAGGGGGGGTTTCTCAATCAACTTTCTTGTTTTTTGTTCAACGCAAAAAACGAGGATGCGTTTCTGGATGAGCGACGAGCGCGTGGCGCTTGGCGCCTGTTCTTTTTTGTTCGCGCCAAGAAAAGAGAAACATGTGAAGAGTCGTCAGCCGCCAGTCGCCAAACAATTTATTTTGGCGCCGCGAAGAGAAACACATTCAGCGTCGTCACGCGTCATCAGCCGCCAGTCGTCAACCATCAATCGCTAGGGGAAAACAAAACGCCTGCTCGAATAACAAAACTTGCTTTCAGGGGGATGGGCTGCCTGCCGTCTTTAGGCGACGAAGCCGTGCCGCGCGCAACGCTTTTTCTCCCTTGGAGGGAGGGGCGTCTTCCGTGAGTACTTCCTTCGAGTGGCGTCAGTCACCAGGAAACGGGAGAAATTCGCCCAATATTGTGATTAATTATTTCGTG
Source organism: Nereocystis luetkeana (assembly GCA_031213475.1). Taxonomy (NCBI): domain Eukaryota; class Phaeophyceae; order Laminariales; family Laminariaceae; genus Nereocystis; species Nereocystis luetkeana. Next base: position 747,702 of record JARUPZ010000018.1, read on the forward strand.
GGTTTTCACGACACAGACGCCCGAGAAAAAAGGGGACAAAAAATGGAAAAACAAAAACCAAGGAAATGGGGCGACAAGCAAACACCCCAACACCTACGCATGATACTGCTGGACAAACACCTACCAATGGACTCTGCTCCAGCACAATTTCTTTCTCACCTCCGGTCTAGCTCCCCGATTGCAGCCGTGCGCTTTGTGCGTCTGTCCGACGCCGCCGTGCCACAAACCTCGCCTTCCGACACATGCTCTTCACGAAACTTCCGCTTCAAATCGCGGCGAGGGGTGGTGCTTGGGGTCCTATCACCGCCGCAATCGCCGATGCCGCCGCCGTCCTCATTACCCACTGCTAGCGCATCGGTGGGTCTATGCAGTCCCATTCTGCTGGCGGTGGTAGGGGTCGGTATCCGCGCTCCGCTTAGCTTTCCACTTTTTTTAGCACTGCCGCAAGACGCCTCGCCGTTCGCTGTGTTTGGTTCGTCCTTGTCCCTAAAGCGCGTGGGGGATTTCCTTGTCCTCTTCGGTCGTTGCCCTCGCGACCCTTCCGCGGCGCTGCCGGTAGCGCTATGGTCCCCCGTCCCCGTCCCCGTCCCCGTCCCATCAGTAGCGGCGCCCCGCCAGGCTGTCGGAGACGATGAGGACGGCCGCAACGGTGACTCACTGCCACGCCCGCCGCCCCTCAGTTCAACTCTCCTCCCGTCAGCCGACGCCGCTGCCCTCTTCGCGCACCGAGAGCGTGACTGTTCGCTCTCACGCGTGCTATCCACCGACAGCAAGCCGGGCTTCGACCCCCCCTTGCCCTGCTCCTCTTCGTTCTCCCGCTTCCCCTCCTCCCACCGACGCCTCTTGCTGGGTTTCCGATCCCCTCCTGCGGGCGGCGAGCAACCGCAGCCGCTGGCGCCGCCTCGCGTCTCCTCCTGCGCAGTCCCCGGCGAGCTGACCTCATCACCACCACCGCCAGCGGAAGAGGCGGAGCCACCTAGGCCTAGGCGGGTCGTTCGGCCTCCCCTTCCCTCCCCTCTCCTTCCCCTCCCCTGCTCGTGCCAAGAGGAGCGAGCGGACACGCCCACAAATTCGGGCGAGTCAGCCAGCTGTTCCAGCGCGCGCTCCTGCCTGCTCTTGCGGCGCAACTCGATGGGCGACCCGTTCGCCGGGTTTGCCGGGTTCTCGGAGACGGGTCTGGGCTCTCCTCCCCCGCCGCGGGCAGAGCAGCCGGTCTGCCTCTCCTGACCACCTCTGTCTCTGCCACCACGGCCGCCACCATCACCACCGCCACCACGTCTGCCACCTCTGCAGCTTCCACCGTCACCGCCACCACGGAAGGGCCTGCTTCGACCGGGCGAGGGGACGGACGCGTCGACCTCGTCCGGTTTCAATCCGTCAGCGTCGACGAGGTGCCGCTGCAGGTGAACAGACGCGGCGGCTTCGGGTTGGTCCGCTTCTCTTCCTTCGCCCAAGCTTACCGGGCGGCCGCCTTCAACCGCTACGGCGGGTTGTCTTGGCGCCGGCGCACCGCAGCGGCGGCGCTGCGGCGAGCTTCCCGGCGCGCTCGCACCCTGTAAGACCGCAGTTCCCCGTCGTCGAGAAGGTGAAGGCGGAGGCGCCGGCGCTGCCACGCGCACGTTCTCCTTCTTCGCCGTGGGGTCTTCACCGTCGCCGTGCCCCCCCCCATGAGCGAGGCGGGTGGGAGAACTTCCACACGGTCCGGGTGAGGGGGGAAGAAAACCTCTGCTTGTCGTCAGCGCGGCCGGATTCCGGTGTCCCGGCAGCGGATCCTTAATTCCGCCCGACGGACGCGCCGTCTCGGCGCCCTTCTCGACGTCCGCGGCGCCACTTCCCGGGGCGGTGTCACACGGGTGGGCATCGTTCCGCAGCCCGATCACGGCGAGATGTCCGCCAGCGCCACGCCTTGTCGGCAGTGATTGGCTCGCGTCTGTCGCTGTCGTTTGGCTCGTCTTCGCTCCGACGGTCGACCCCGCCGGCGCTGCGGCTGCCGCCGCAGAAGCAGCAGCAGCAACAGCAGCAGCAGCCACAACAACATAAGGAGAAGCAGAAGTACGTGCCGCCAGCACTGGTGTGGCGGAAAGGATAGCGCTGGACGCCGCCGCTGCTGAACCGAAAGGCTGTGGCGCCACTGCTGCAATTCTCCCGTGCCCTCCGCCTCGAGCAGCAGCAGCAGTGTTTTTTTCAGGTTCACGAGTAGCAGCGGGAGTGCCTATTTCATCGTCTGCCGCCGTCCAGCTCTGGAGCGCCAGGAGCACCTCAAAGTTCGGGTCGGCGGCGACCGAGATGCGGTGTTGTTCGCCAGCGCAGTGCTGGCAGGTACAGCGCAGTCAAGGTTGCGGGACGGGTAAAACATAGCCAGAAGTACGGGGCAGGCGCAACACAGCCAGGGTCAGGGGTGGGGGCAGGGGGGATATCAAGAGCGGCCGAGGGCGTCAGGCTTTCGCATGGAAGGGCGCGTGGAATTTCGATCAAGATCACTTGATCGTTGAGGCAGTGCGTCACACGGACACCGGGAACATAATGACGCAGGCGGCACAGACAGACTGCCACGCGGGGCACGCTAAACGGTACCGATGCCACTCCTCGTCCTCCTCCTCCTCCAGCATCAGCTATCAAAGCTGAACTCCGCGAGCCAGCCGACAAGGAATCGAAGGCCTTGGAATCTCCGGGGGGGAAAAGAGGTGTGGCACTACTTGCTGTAGTCCGTGGCCGTTCGCGGCAAAACGCCGTTTTTCATCGCGGCAAAGCCATGCATGCGCTCGATACAGGGTTTCGGCACGTGAATGCAGCGGCACAGAAAGCACGCGAAAACAAAAAAGGAGTCGTTACCAACCACAACGCCTACACCCACCGTCTCACCTCAGACATCGTCCCGATGTACTTTTTCCCGCAGCATTCGCACCAGCCCCCCCGTCGTGCCTTCCGCGGCCCGGGGGGTGTCCGATCGGCAACCTTTCCCGCGCCGCTCTGCGCGTCCTTTTTCTTCACCCTGAGGTCCTCGCGTTCCCACTGTCCGCCCCCCGGGAAAAAGTGAGGGAGATAGAACGGGAGGGAGGGAGGGAAGGAAGGAGGGAGGAAGGAAGGGACTTTGTCAGACCTCGAAAAATACGAGGCGCATGGAAAAGGATTGCTGTAGCGCTGTTAAATAGGCGATGGGGAAGCGGCGTGAACACAAAGCAATGACGGGGGCGAGGTACCTATTGCCAAGCGGCAGTGGACTAAGCCAACGGCGAACATGGTTTGGTGGCAACCATGTCGGCGGCGGCAAAGTTGCAGCGTCTGTCCCAAGCGCGCTCGCGGTTTGTTGGCCGTGGTGGTAGTAACAGTAGTAGTAGTAGTAGTAGTAGTAGTAGTAGTAAATACGTGATAAAAATAGTAGTTGTGGAATCACGGTGTCACCTGCTCTCGTGGCGTGAAGGGGCAGATGCCCGGGGGGGCGTCCGTGTGAAGGTTGCACTTGCGCAGGAGTTCCGGTGGAAACGCCTGCCGAAGCGCGCGGGGAGGAGGGGAGGAGGGGGCAACGCGAGCTGAAAATATACTTCAAGTCCAAAAAAAGGTCAGAGAGCATCTTCCGGGTGAAAAAATCCGGGTGGCAAGTTCACCGTACGAGTTTTTTCCCTCGCTTGCAGCTGACGCGAGGTTTGGGTCTGGCGGAGGCGAAACATTTTTACATAGAGCGCGCGCCCCGTCTCAGGATTTTGCATCGCGGGGGGAAGCTACTACGGGGTACCATAGTAAATAGGACCAAATATTGTTAGTAAAAATAATGAAATATGTAGGTTTTTGTGTACCGTAGGTCCTATTTACTATGGTCCCCCGTAATACTGTAGATTAACGCGGCCGCACGCAGTGTCTGTCTCCGTGTGACCCCCCCCCCCCCCCCGAACATCGGGACATCGCGCCGCTCTCTCAGTAGCGAAAAAAGGATCAGACGGGACTCCCTCACCGAACGCGAGAGGCAAGGCGCCACCGGTAAAGAACAACCGGAAAAGGCATCACATAAAATAAAATTGTAGGAAAAGAAAACGTCGCTCAAAATCATGCTCAAGATATTTTGCTCAAAATACCAAAAAATCGTACACCCGACATACACAAGGAAAACGATACGCAAATGTATACCTGCACTCGATCGGGCTCCAGCCCGTCCATGTCCCTGATCACCACCCGCGGGTGTTCCTGGGACTTGAACCTGCTTGTCCCCGCTCCCTGGGCGGTGCGCGATATCAACGGTCTCGCGGCGGCTTTTCCCTGTTGGAAAAACGCGAAACGGGCAAAAGGCGAAGAATGTGGTCACGGGAGCTAATGATTAGGTCAAAGCCCGAGGTGCTCGTTCGGAGGCCGGGGAGCTTGTATAGTTACACCTAGCCCTGCAAACGCAAACACAACAACAGCAACAACAACGAAAACAGGGTTTGACCCCTTTTGACTGGATGCCTACCCCCTACGCTAAAACTACAATACACAACCCAAAAGAGCCCATGGAACGCCCAAAAAGACCGATTTCCTCCGCATGCACACCAGGTATAGCAGCCTCTTTCTTTGCACTTCCTTTTTTTTACTGCCTTCATTTCGAACCGACAACTTATTGCGGGTAGTACTTCTGGTTGGGTCGAGAGCCTGGCACCAGCACTTTCGCTGGCTATATTTCGGTCGAAGCGCCTTGTGCTACTGATTGGATCGTTGCTTGGGTGGATACGCGTCGCGGTCGAGACGCTACCTCGCTAGTTACTAATTACGCTTCGATCAAAAAGCAACTACTATTTGTAACTGGTTACGGTTCCATAGAAGCGCAAGTTTCCTAGCGAGAGTTGCCCTGTGTGGCATTAATGTCTACCTACACCTACCTTGCCGCCGGCTGCCCCCTTCGACTCCAATCCTTCCAGCCAGAGCCGAAAGGCCTGGCCTGGCAAAACTAAGGCGTGGAGTCGGCGCGCATGGTCCGTGATGGACGCTTGCGGCTGCCGCGCCCGCTCCGCTTTCGACTCCGGCTCCGGCTCCGGCTCCGGCTCCGACTGGGCCTGGGAGACCTGCCGAGTGTAGCCACGTTTCGATGGTTTTCTGTCGGCATGACGCTATTTAATACATGCTGGGCGTTGGGCAAGATGAGCATATCAACGTGAAGTGCAGCAGCTGGTGCCGGTGCTGCTTGTGCTGCTGGTGCGATGGTTGGTGCGATGGTTGGTGCTACGCTTGCTGCTGTCCTCTCAACTATTCTCGCGCAATGCTGTCAACCTCTGCCCCTACCCGCCTGCCTCTTTAACTTGCTGTAATTGCAGTAGAAATAGAGGCACTTTCCCAGGGAATAATACATTGAAGAAACATCAGTGGGCGGATGGACACTAAATCCCAAGTTTCTATGTACAGCGATACAAGGTTTCCCTTCGGGACCCCCTTCGGTATCGTGGCTTGACTTGAAATCCCGAGGGTGTCGCAAGCTAAAAGGAGAGCACACAGTAGGCGTCCGTTCCTCGTGCACAGCTACGTACTCGCACGTAGCCACAGGTCGAGAGCGAACATACAAAAAAATAAAGCTGGAAAAAAAACGTAACCGTAGCCAGCGGGCAAGTAACCGGGCAAGCAACATACGATCAGCCCAAACGTGTTGATAGTTACAGTTAGTAGTTTTATATCGGAAAAAAACGTAATGAGCGCCCAAATGTTGGAGGCGTCGACCTCAGGAGTAGCAACGGTGCTCCGCCTCGAAAGGGATGCGTGGTCAATGGGCAAATTACGAAGACAAGCAACAAATGAGTACGCACTCCACCCATGGCCACAGGCGGCGAAACAGGAAGGGGATAAGATTAGCAAAAAGTTTCTACCAGGTATGTAATATATGGAAACAACGCGACGAGCGCCCACATGTTGGAGGCGTCTCTACTAGCAGTAGCAACGGCGCTCCGTCTCGGGAGGGTGATGAAGACGAGCAACACGTGAATACGTACCCCCGCCTCCATGGATATCGAGTTCCCCGCCCACCCCCCCGCCCCCTAAGGTTTGAAACACCGACCAGTACACCTGAAACCAGGGTGCTGACATTTCCATTATTGATTATTTCAATCTTGTACATATACTGAGTATGAATACACATGAAGTGAATCGGTTCCGTAAGAGCAACATGTGATGGCAATGGCGCCAGGAGGAATGCGAGCGGGGCGAGCAGGGGCACGTCAAAGCGTCCGCAGGGTTTCACGTTGGGGGTGGGTGCCTTGAGCGCCGGTGCACATGCCTGGTACATGCCGCACCGCGCCAAGGAAAAAAGGGGAGGAACAGAAAAAAGAAAAATCGGCAGGGAGCCCGGAGGAGGGCTGTTTCGCCGACCAGGCCGTAAACAGAAGGTGTTCGTACATGTGTTGTTTTTGAAGTGGTGCACCTTATCACACCGGGTGATCAGACAACCCACTCCCTCGGACGAACTCCCAGGCTGATTTTCTCCGCAAATGGGAAAACGGCAAAACGCGGTGCGACATACACACGTCCAAGGAACGATGTCGACGAGGCCTTTCCAAAACCATCCCTTTTCATCGTGGGTGTACCCCCCCCTTGCTGTGGAAAACGTTGGCTGTTCGACATACACACGTCCAAGGAACGATGTCGACGAGACCTTTCCAAAACCATCCCTTTTCATCGTGGGTGTACCCCCCCCTTGCTGTGGAAAACGTTGGCTCAGAATTTCAGCCCAGGGGGTTTGTGGTATCCTGCGTGTTGCATGGGTAGCGATCCCGTTCGCCCTCTTCCGACAAACGAGGAGAGAGAGAGAGAGAGAGAGAGAGAGAGAGAGAGAGAGAGAGAGAGAGGGAGAGAGAGAGTGGTGACTTTCCTTTCAATCCTTTACAAAGCGCTGAGAAAAAGGTGGCCGAAAGGCGGCTCATAATCTCACCATTCGGTGTATGCGGTCTCGTCGACGGCTGTACTTAGGGTTAACCGTCGCCGCCGCCGCAGCCTCTTCGGCCGTCCTGTCTTCTCCAGCGACTGCTGCTGCTGCTGCTGTTGTGGCCACGACGCACACCGTCACTTCCGCACCCAAGAATCCCCTGGTCCTCAAGCCCAGCCGCTTGGCCCTGGTCGCCAGGTCGTCGCAGCCTTCCACCCTCGGGTCGATGTAGAAAGTGTCCTGAGAGGTACGGACCCCGGATAAAGGACGGGACGGAGCAGAGCACGGACAACGTTCTTTTTCTTTGGAGACGACAAACAAACACAGAGAACTCGTCGTCCCCCCTTGCGCTCTCACGTGAAGCTCTCGTACACTGAAGTACTCCGTGCCGGTACAGCAGTATCCCACTTTGGCCAAAACAATGACCTGCTGGTTGACTTCATCTCAGACTTTAAAGGTACTGTAGGTTATATTTTCGATCAGACAGAGTGGTACGATTTAGTCTGAATTAACCACGAATGTGCCATACGTGTGTGCTGATTGTGCTGACAGCTACGCTCGTACTGTTGTAGTAGTTGTGGGCACCTCTGGGTCAAAACTTCCCGCACGAGGAGAGCATTCGGCGCTCGTCGTACAAAAGGAATTAGCATTGGGGGGGGGGGGGGCGGGGGGGGGACGGTCAGAAGGGGGGATTTCTTTTGCCAGCGGTGGTTTTGTGGTTTTGACATGCGTCAACGACCACGACGGAGCAAGTCGAGTCAAGATTGAAAGCACAGCGAAACCGGCAGCATGCATAAATGTCGTCAGATATACACGTCCGATGCGATCCATGAGGGTGTTGATGCGCCGTTTGTGCGGCAAGACAACGGACAACCGACCCAAACGGCTATTAATATTTACTGCTGTAGTGCCCATCTCGTGTGGTACAATATCGCTGGCCAGGCCTTTCTTTATGCAGAAAATTCAGATGGCAAAGAGCGATAAACAGGTCCATCGCGAACGTGCGCCCGTCTCGTCAATGCACGATGAGGATTCATAATAATACCAAAACGCGCCGGATCTCGTTGCTCGCTGGTGGCTGGTCGGGGGGCGGGGAAGTCACGGGATTGAAGTGCGTATAGCCCCAAGGTTCCTTGTAACTTCTAACGAACAGGGGGCACACTGCACGTAAGAGCATCAAACGAGTGTACTGGCTGTACAATTCCGTAGTGAAGACCTTGACCTCCAAATCCAAGATCCAAGATCATGCATACAGGATACGTACACCAGTATACCATTAACAGCACCACAGGTATCCCACGGACATGTACAAGATATCAGGCGGTGTACTAAGAAGTACCTCTGGTATTAAATACCAGGTACCTGGTATCATACTCCGTACCGTAGCAGTTTATTGAAGTACCAGGTATACTCGAAGTACCCTGGTATGAAATAGTTCTATATATTAATAGCAAAATCCACAACGTTGACGTTGACATTGACCTGTGCGCGCTTGCTTCGGGGACGAATGGCACCAGCAGTTGTTCTTGCTGTACCAGGTACTATTTTACGAGTACACTGCTGTTGCAGTCTCGAGCCTACTTGCTGCCGGTGTGCGGACTTTGTTCCTTGGTAACGCCGTGTATGGTACGAGCCCTTGCGATCTACAGCATACCAGGTACCGGTACCTGGTATGCCACGTACAGTATTGCAAGAAGAATGACACATGGTACAGGCCGTAGTTTGGACCTGGGACTCGTTTACGTTTTCCCTTATACCCCAACCTTGCCAAGTGGTCGTGGTGTGCTGTTGGCGCTGGCTAGGCGGCCTGTGCTCCAGGCTCAAACTTTGTCTTGATGGTCCTCTGCACTCGTCGCCGTGCTGTGTACGATGCGGTCGGTCTACGAACAGCAGTACAGAGTACAGCAGTCTACGTTCAGGCACGACGAGAGGAAGTCAGTCCTGCACTGCAAGTTACGCTCCGAGAGAGTATCAGGTGAACCTAACCACAAACAGCGGGCGCACAGGCTGCGTAAGCATCGTATACGAGTAGAGAGGGAACAAGTTCGATACTTCCCGTAAGCCTCTGCTTCCGTCACGAAGGTACGGTAGAGCAACTCCTCCACAATTGGGGTTCGTATACAGCAGCAGTACACGTCGAGCTCCACCACGAGTGCCCGCTTACATACCTTCACGGAGCACTTCATGGCTTCAGCTCCTCCCATCTCGGAGATCGGTCGCCTCCTCGGCGACTTGTGGCACTGTCCTTCCTGCTCCTTTTCTCGTGTTTCCTTCGACACGCTGTGTGCTCTGCCTGGTATCACCTCGTTTTCGCGATGTCTCGAATCTCGCCCGCGCAAAATTTAATTTTTTGAATTCCACCGACTCAAGGAGGCGTTTTTAAAAACCGTTTCGAAAATCAGTTACCTCGTACTTTTTTCTTTCTCTTTCCGACTCGAGTTTCGAGTAAAACCTTATGAAACCGTGAAAACCGATAAGCCGACCCCCTCGAAATTCGAAATAGGTACGCACGTGCTCGTACATACCTGGTATCGATAATCGTTTCAAAACCCTGTCCGTCATGATTCAAGACGGAGGCAAAAACCGACGACCCCTCTCCAGAATGTCGTGTCGCGCGCAGGTGGCTGCATCTCGATCCAGAGATCCAGAGCGTCGATCCGCCTTTAATGTGCTCCTTGCTTGCTGGGTATCATGGTATTGTTGACGGCCGAGCAGGGTGCTTCCGCCGGTGCACAGACAGTACGGCGAGGACACCATCATCATGCAGAACGCGCCAAACGTTCACTCCACTGGGCGTCGGCGGTGGCAAGAAAATACTCGCTCATACAAGCTCATACCATAATACCTGGTACCTGGTACCACTACGAGTCAACTACTACTGCATACTGCTGCATGCAAGGTCATCGTTAGCGTGCAAGGTTTTGCAAGGTTAATCTCGCCACTCTCGTCTCCTTGGTGCGTTTTCCCCTACGAAGCCACGCGGTTCCACAATACACCAGGTACCTGGTATATAATAACAGGTATATAGAGGTGATTCTCACTTGTAAAGCATTTCTCGATGGTAGGTTAGTGAAATTCCTGCTGTATTATTTTACGCTGCCGCCGATCACTCAATGTAAGTATTGGATTTGGATGAGGCCTGCTGCCCCAAGGCTGGGGGCCTCGACCAGGATGCACGTCACTCTAAGTGCGCTCTCAGCGCGACGCCCATCCCGAGGATTGAAATAACCGTGCAGAAAAGGACTACTACTAGACGCGTGTAGGGTGGGTGGGAAGGTCTGTATTTTTCTCCCTGAACCTAACCCCCTGTTCTCGCTGCGACGAGTAGGTCGTCTCCGCGGCGTACGACAATAAAGATTCTGAGGAAAACAGTACCGGTACTAAATTGTGGAATCACCTCTTGCATCCAATCGGGGTTCTGGTGATTGGTCAACGATTTTACTGCACAGCATTCTTTTTACGCTGCCGATCACTGAATGTAAGTATTGGATTTGGATGAGGCCTCCTGCCCCGGTCGGTTGTCCTACCCAGACTTCGTTGTGTTTCTTAGATTACAATTGGCCACACCTCCCGGGCGCTGTGTTGTCTTCCCAAACTTCTTACGGTATATGAAATGTATGCGTCAGACTTCGGCGCGCACGCCGAAAAAATTGACTCAAACGCCGCCGACAGTCGGAGGTCGCCCGCTGTGGCATAGGTGTGGCCCCGTTTCCTCTTGGATGCCGAGACCCGCTAACTCGTCGTCGGCCCAATATAATACTTCTCTCCGTCTTCAACCCCCCCAGATATTCATGATCTCCGTCACTAGTGACCTCAGATGACAGGGGATGTAGTCATCGCTCTACCTGGAACACGGTGGTGTGTCAACTGTGTGGGTGTAAAGTTTCCACCCGCCCCATGGAGCAGGTCATACTCTTTAAATGAAATTTGTTGTAAATTGGATCGGGCGGTATCATCGCCCCGCACGTTTTCCCACCCGAACAGGTAAGAGAGATATGCGCCACCTACGTACGCAGGGTACAGTAAAACGGCCACAGCAGCAACAATCGACGGCTACCACAGCAGTACCGAAACGCTTCGAACCACCCCAGTTGTGCCCGATATTCGGAGCTCAGAAAACTGGCCGGCGATAAGGCCTTCTGTTATAAGCACACGCGCTCGACCATTGTATGAGTATGTTGTTCGCGTAGTAGCGCGTTGCTCGGCGTTTCTACAGTAGACCCCACACACCAAAAAAAAAAAGCCGATCGCCAAAAATCACCACCAACGAACGGAATGAAATCGCCTGCCTTTCGGCGATACGAACTGTCACGGAAGGCACACAATACGTCCAAGACGGATAGGCACGCACGTGCGCACACGTCACTGCTCAACCAACTCAGCATACAAAAAAAAGGTTGTCTGCTCAACCAACTCAGCATACAAAAAAAAGTTTGTCTATCGGCCTGCACCTGCTTCCTGGTCTGCGCCTACTCCTATGCCTCCCCGAGACGCGCGGTGTCTGCATGTTTGCATGGCCACACGTGCATCTTCATTCGAAGGACTAGCTTCGTTAACAGCCCCTTCCCCGCTGACAAAATATGCCCCCCTCGGCATTTGAATTCCTCACGACGCCCGGTGCCGGGTGCTCCGAAACTTTTGTATCACAAAACTTGCGGACTAACGCCGGTTGATCGCGTAAATCAAGCATCCACCACCCCCGACAGCCAGCAGCGTCAGCCGACACACGGCGTTCTATCTCTTGACAACCTTCCCGTCGGGTGATACGTTTTCCCCAGTCTCCCCAGTTTAGGGAAGGAAGTTTCAGACGCTTTTGCTAGCATCGTGGTCGGGCCTGAGTCAAGGCCTCCCTCCGCGGCTGTCCACAATCAAATGCAAAAGGAAATTTCCTGCCGTCCTTTCGGAACCACTCACTCCGCAACCCCGTATATATCAATCGGCACAAAAGTATCGGCCCGACGGCATGAAAAACCCCCGACCCAAAAATGAATAATTTCACAGCTCGCCCTTGAAGAGCAGCGACCGGGCAGCATCCACAGGGTCCCCACCATTCGCTACCGTGAACAAGACGAGACAGATCAGGGCGAGGCAGAAACCGACCACCAGGGCCCACAGGAGGCGCGTCACAAGGTAGGCCAGGACGGACGGCGTTCCGATGGAGTCCACGGTGTACGCCATGCGCCACACGCCGCCGTGGAAGGAGCCGAAAGAGAAAAGCTGGAGGGGGTGCTTGAGGGGCAGGGAAGGGTTGGACGGGGTGGACGAGTCGGACACGTCGCGCAGCAGCAGCGCCCCCATCACCGCGTTCGACGTCTCCTGCTGGAACACTTCCATGGGCCGGAAGAAGGGCATGCCCTCGTACGCCATCGCGAACAGTCTGTTGGACACCACCGAGGCCGTCGCGGTCGAGGGAGCGATGTTGCTCGACACGCGGCAACGGTTCTCCTGCCTCGCCACTACCGCCCGCCAGTGCTGCATCCGCTTGGCCAGCGCGTAGTTGGGGCCCTGCTTGTTCACCAGCCCATCCACCAAGTAGTAATTCGTTCCATCGGCGGACACCACCGGCGGCTTCACGTTCGAAATCAGAGACATGCCGAGGTTGCACGTCGCCTTGCAAACAACGTTCACGAGCTCCAGAGAGTTGGACTGGCTCTCGGCCGCGGCATGCGCCGCGGGCGGGATGACGTGGACGTCCGTCGGGGTGCAAAGGTACGCCGGCTGCAACATAGGGAACGGCCAGTGGAAGCAAAAAGCGGTGGGGGCGAGGGGGGTTTATAACCCACCAGCGCATTTGATTGGGCGAGGTGATTGGGCCGACAGGTTAACCATCGCAAAAATAAATCGACACTAATCCCAAGTAGACCCCCCAGAAATGTGCTGACGATAAGGCCAGCGCTTGGGTAGCACTTATGTTACCTGTTTTTTCTGGGGTTTCTCACCTGAGGGGTTCCAACAATCGATTGTGAGAAACAGCTTAGGCTAATCCCGGGAAACAATCCCATGGATTACGTATCTAACGGACAATGCCAGAATATATACATCGGATTAAACGATAATATTCTACCCGGGGAGGAAAACATGCCATTCCCGCATCATGAATGGGTGGAACTCCTCAGTGAGAAATGTTTGGGCGAAAAAGTGCAATCCCTGCCGTAGTGCGGGTCTGCTTGCAATTCCAAAGCAGTCATGCCAACTCAGAGCCAAGCTTGAGGTATCCATTTGCGCTATATCACACCTGTATACGCCATTTGCACTCTTGTCCATGTTACCAAACTGACCTAAAGTTTATCGCGGACCCGTGCATCGTCATCCCAGGCATAACGTTTTCATGGTTGGTTTAACACTGCCCTCGCAGCGGTGGCCACCGGGCAAAAAAGAGCCGAGTGCTAACCCCCAACCAAACCAGACGTACTCTGCGGTAGTGTCGCATACAAGAACATCATACAGCGAGGGGTCTAGCAAAAGAAAAAAATCAGACAAAAAAACGCTAGCGAAGCTACGCGCAAAAGCAAATCGGAATCACACACTTACCATCACGTCTGGGCGCGACCCGATGAGACCCTCCACAATCGCGTCCATGGCGAGAGATAGGCGAACGTGCAGCTCTCCGTCCAGGTAGGCGTAGGAGCCCACAACCAAGGGCTTTTTAGGGGCGACCGTCTTGAGCCTTTTCGGTAGAAAGAGGGCAAGAACGGCACCGAGGTGAGGTGACCGTTAAAAAACGACAAAGCGAGCGAGATGGAATCGCGACAAAGCAGTACAATGCACAGCGTTTACTGGCCGTCGGAGAGTACAAAATTACGCGTAAACACGTAAGGCTCAGCAGGGCTGCCGCTGAACTGTTGTTCCATTTGAGATAAAAGGGCGAGGAGGTGGTGCCGATTCCAGGCAAGGTGGTGATATTCAACCCCCACTAAGTTAATGTTACCTACACCGCAAGACGCTGCACAACCAGTTCTCTGGAGGAAAGCGGAAGTGGTCCATTGACAAGTGATAACCAGCGCCGTCGACAGAAACGGTCAGCATGTCGTGAACGGCGTCACGATTGTCGTAGTAGTGCCGCGAAACATACTGAAAAGAGACGTACACGTGCCGATGGCTCGAAACGGTCACCTCAGTTAGGCAGGGAAGGAGATATTTCGATCAGGAAACAAAAGCAATACGTAGCCACGATATACCTACGCGTACACGGCAGCAGACACGGCACAGACACTGCGCTACAATACGTCTACACATCAGCGTTTGCGTCTTCTGCACATCCACGCAGTCTTTCGAGCCAACGAACCAGGTACGCAGCGAACCAAGACGATACCTGGTAGGCCACATTCCTGCCTCGACAGGAACGCCCCCCCCCCCGACCCCAAACGAGCCTACAATGGGAACAACGAACGAACCATCAAGGATAACCCCCAAGAAAAAAACAACAGCAGTAACTACGAGGTCACGAGTACTCCCTCTGTCCCGTTTTAGGTCCCGAGTTTCTCTCTCCCCCCGCTCTCGTCCGTGTCCCTCACTCACCAGTTCAGAATTTCCGGCGTGTGGGCCAAGAGGTTGGACCCCGCGGCCGCGCACAGCGCCTCCCGGCTCGGCAGGGATGCCTGTGGTTGCTTGAGGGGGAACGTTATCGTGCCACACGAGTTCTCCGCCAGACTCAGCAGGCGCTGCCAGATCCCGGGGCGGTCTAGGTCGATGGCGACGATGTTGGCGCCCAGGTCCAGCAGGAGCTTGAGCGGTCCCATGGCGGACCCGGCGCCCAGAAGGACGAAATAGCGGTCGCTCAGATCGCGCCACGCGTCCTTGGAAGACGCGTCCTTGATGGCCTGCCCCGCGCTGGGCTCTATCGTGCCGTACGAGACCCACTTATCCACCTGCTCCACGAGCGCCTCGCCCGTGAGAACCTTGCCCTTGTAGGGCACCTGTTCATAGCCGATGTGGAGAGAGAAAGGGGGTCAGCATCGATATGGAAAAATCAAGGGGTACTCGTAAAATACTCACACTACCAGGTAAAATAAACCTGGTACCAAACACCGCGGTTCATCGTCGTGATACACCAGGGATACAGGTAATCGAGCACGATGGAGATCATACCACGAGTGCACAGCAGAGGCTGGGGATATATACTGGTATGCGAGTAGGTCTCTGATACACCGCAGTTCCGTACGTGTTATGTATTCCATATGTTGATGCGGATGCGGCGGAGTAAGCTTATGACGAGGGACTCTCGCAGATAGGGCGTGTCCTGCTTTCGTCGTGTGTGTTTACGAAACCGGTAGTTACTCTGTTATAGTTCTTCTCGGCACTACTTGGGCGGTATGATGTGCACATGTGCATGTTCCGAAAGTGTTGGGTAAAAATGTAAAAATAGAGTCGAGGGGTGGAGCCCAAGCCGCCCAAGTCCCTGGTCGGCGAATCATTCAACCCTCTATTTATGCGAACAACAGGCACCAGGACCGCCAAAGATGAACCTAATTGTGTACCTGGTACGGTAGTTTTGTACCTGGTAAGTTTTATCATCTGCTAATGCATGCATCCATGCGAAAGCCCGGGCGTGCACGCACCCGACACGCGGAGGTTCGTGTTATGTAGCGCGAACAGCAGTAATACGGTGTTCAGTAACAGTTCCATACGACGGCGTCCTTGACAAACTAGCCCCCTCAGATGTGCACGCGTTAATTGTGCAGGGCCTCTGCCGAGCACCTCCTGGGTGGAAGTTATGAACACGATATCATACTCGAATGGAGTTATTTTGGACCTCACGCACGCAAATACTCGTACGCAGCAGTGCGAGTACAACGCCAGTCTGCTACCGTACGACGATCTTCGCATGCTTCCACTCGAATGAACAGAGTAACAGAGAACACCCAGAAGCAGTGGTAAATTCGTACTGGTAGGAGTGTGAATATCATACCAACAAGCAGTCAACAGTCAGTCGACAGAGTGACTGCTGACTGCTCATACCGGTACGCATGGAATCGAAAACACATCCTTGGGCGAACCAACCTCAACAATACAGAATCTATAACTTTTGAGTGCATGGGGGGAAAGGGGCGAACAACGAAGCTCACCTCCAGCACGGTTTTTGCCGGCCTGGGCTTGGTTCCCTGGAGGAAACCCGTCTCGAAGGACCCCGTGATGCTAGACATGGCCTTGGACAGCTTCATGCTCTTCCCGTCGCGCACGAACTCGAAGTTGTTGTGCACCCACTCCAGCCCGGCTTTGCTGCTCGCCACAGCATCTTCCTTACTGTGCAGACACGACGCTACGTGCTTGTACACGTACTTCGTGTATTTCTGGCGCCACTTGGGCTCCGAGAGGACCTGTTCGGCGAGGGTGTCGTCCACCGGCCTGATCGCAGCCGCAAGGGCTTGCTTGTTTGCCCATGTGGTGCTCCTGTCCCCTTCCTTCTTGGAGTTAGGTACGAGCGGCCACACGAGACCGTCCAGGGGGCGTGCTGGAGGCATCGGAGTCTTGAGGTAGTATAGGTGTCGTTTGAAATGCCCTTCGCTGCTGCTGTGGATCTCTTATCTGCAGACTCTCCTTGGCGGGAAGTGGATGGAACCCAACCGAGAACTTGCCTTCTTCTCTACTGGGGATGTTTGAGGGGCAAAGGGGGAGTTCCACTCATTGGTATGCGTTCTTTAGCAGGGGATATGTCGATATGCACGAGGTCGAGCAGCGAGGCAGGCAGGCCCACCACCACTTCTCTGGTGCACTACATAATCAAATCTCTGGCACCATGGCTTCTGCTGCTGGAGGATCGCGGGCTTTGCACTGGGTGAGCTTGGCGATAGTATCGATATTCTGCAGCATGTCTTCTACCAGTATTCAATACGAAATGTGCTGACAGCAAGTAATGTTTTGCCTCTCTTTCATCCGCATGTCACTAAATATAGTGCACGTGTTTGGATCTCCGTAAGACATGGGCCTTCTCTTCTCAGCTACAGGCCGAGAGGTCCGAGAACCAGGAGACAGCTCATGAGAACAGCCGTCCTTTACATATGGCCATAACCGTAGAGTCACGCTCGTGTTCATTTGGAGGCCTCAAATGCGGCCCTGTCTGTTACACTCTGCTGCTCCATCATGTCACTCGTCCACATGTAGCCGATGACAACAGCCATATCTTTCCTCGAACCCGAACGCGACCTACACGTCAGTAAAAGGCGTGACTGGAAGCACTGCCCGTTGTACCGCGCACGATGACGATGCACGAATATACAATCTGGTGTACCCCTTGTTGCACGGTTTGCTTGAAACGTGCTAAGCCACTCGAGTCGAACCGCGGCGCTTCTCCCCCACAGCCTGCATGCGTGCTGCGTACCCGATCGTTTACATACATACATGTGATACGTACACCCCCTTTTGTTCCAGGGTGATTGTTCGGGCGAGGTGACTTACGATTTACACCAGTTACGTTCGTACCTAAAAGTACTCCCAGCATTGCCATATGGCCATGGCGTGTTGCGGGATCACACCAACCTACGAATATACCTGGTACAGCGAACCGGTGACAGGTACTCGTATATCGTCTGGCGCATCGGTCCAATACCTGGGTACTCTTTTGTCCTTCGGATAAGACCAGTCGATCATCCGCCCCTGGGACAACCTACTGGGTTACCTTTTCTTACTATTAATAATGTAAGTGTCATATATTAAGCCTCGATCCTGTTGCGTCATGGTGCCACACATCAGTCTTTCACAGCGATAGAGTTGGACTGCTGTGTAGAATGCAGAATGATACAGCTACCCTTTTAGAACCCCAGTCCCGTTTTGGGGACAAACCACTCAAATTCCGAGTAAGTTGTCCCCAATTGTCCCCAAAACGAGACTGCAGTTCTAAAAGGGTTGAGGAGTGTTTTCAGTTTTTTTCAGTATTTTCACGAAATTATTTCGAGAAAAGCCGAAAAACTCCGACCCCGAAACGTGACGTGTTGAAACTTTTAAGGTTTTTCGGGAAGCTTCGGTACAACGAACGCTGTAGAGCATCGGGCAGCCCCACCGCTCGAGCTGTGCCACCATTCGCGAGCGCACAGGGCTGACAAGGGTCGTTCCTAAGGTCGTTCGCGAGTCATGGTCGAACGCAGAAGGCGCAATAGCTTTCTCGGCTCTCGTGGCCGAGTTCACAAGCTGACCGCACCGACGTGGCCGACCGACTGAGCTCGGTGAGGGCAATAACTGAAACTTTGTCGCGTTTCGGCGTTGTAGCGTGACGAGTTGGTAATGGATTTCACTCAAGGTATCGACACCTGCCTACGAGTCAGGCCGATGACAGTGGGACCACCGCACGGATGGGTTCCGCGAGCGCAGCTGCTGTAGTGGCGGTTCTGTGCCGGGTGGACGATTATTTCGCGAGCCAACTGAGGCACGTACTCGATAAGAATGAACCCTCGCTGAATTTGGTGAACTGCCGAAATTTCAGGAAAAAACGAAACATAATATGTGTCGTTAGTATAAGATCGACCCTTAATAGTATTAATAGTACTGCCTGTACGTCGGAAGGAGCATTTTCTGTGGGCGCATGGGCACAACCCGTAGTCTCTTGGGAAACGGGATACCACTACTATGTCCCGAAATTTAATCAATGTTTGTATATAAATATCCGATCCGACCGTTCATTATATATTGGGACAGAGTGGTACCTGGTACCTGGTATACGCGATACTACCTCTGGTGTGAAAATATCATCTGGCAGCCCCAAACGCCACGTTCTTCTAGAGATGGACATTGATGGAAAATATGGGAAATGTACATGGATGGTAACGGTCGCGATGCGTGACACGCGTTGGCAACGCTGTCCAACCTCTGACGTTAGGCCTATCTGTGTACAGTTTGTAGACGGGGTACTCTGTCGGTTCTATTGCTATCAACGCTCAATACGTGCTCGGGTGGTTCCATTGCGTGAAGAGACCCACGATTGTATCGTTCAGCTAGCCACACGGCAACCCGAGTTGGCGAGATAGGAGTACGCCATTCCCTCCGAGACAGAAGCGATTGTGGTGCACCTGGTAGGTTGGTAGGCTGTACGAGTACGCTATACCTGTACAGCCCAAAGGCCCTTTAACTCTTCCAAGGAGCTGTGCAATTCAGCCGATAGTACCAGGGTGCCAGATGTCCGTGATGTCACACCGCACTTGGAGGGTTATCCTTGCCCTCGCAAATCATAGCAGCAGCAGTCTTGACGCTCAATATTCGTAGTCAATTGTTTAGCACTGCTCTGTGACGACGCGAGACGCTCTCATGTAATTTACCTGTGACGAGACGAGAGATTTCCTACTGTTAGCTGTATTCTGTTTTTTCTACGCCCTGTGCACGATACAATACTGTACGTATTTTGCTGACACCGAGGGCCTCGTCAACTCCCAAAACCGACCGGGTCACAGCGTGTCCGGGCCTGCTCATGTTCTGCGCCGCCTACTCACCGCCTGCGCTGCTTGCTTTGCTTTGTTTCCGCTCGAGGGCAGACTGCACTCGGTATGGTACTCCGCGATCAACCTCATCCTGTCGTATTTCTACAATCACATTGCTCCGTATACGCATACCAGGAATACGAGTACTCAACATTCAGCAGTCATCGTTCCCGAACACTGCGGCTGATGGTTAATTCGATTTTCCTGTAAGTCGTCTTACCATATTATGTGCACGTGAGCGTACTGTTGTTGTTAGGCTGTACAGACCATAGCACCAGGTGTGATATTTACGGTAAAGTTAACGTGTGCGGCGGGCGACCATCGCCCCCCCTCCCCCCCCATCTATTTTGCCACGCACGTTGGCATAGGTGCTTAAGATCGGAAGCCTGAAGAAGTCCATGAACTTTTTCGAGAGCGTGCTGGGCCTGAAGGTGCTCCGTCACGAGGAGTTCGAGTCGGGCTGCGAGGCCACGTGCAACGGGCCTTACGGTGGTGGGTGACGCGCGATAAATAATCAAGAGTCAGATTTAATCATTCGAGCCCTGCCGAGAGAAAAACTGCGGCGGAGTTCATGGAGGGAGGGGGGAAGGGGGAGGGGGGGGGGGGGAGGAGGACGGGGGCGCACCCGTGTTGCACTGCCCACGAAACACACATAAAAGTCCCGACAACAAAGACATTGGAAGCACGTCTGCCGCCATTTTTTTTCCGAGGATATTTCGTTTGTCTGCTCTAGCTCCGAACGTTTCCATCGAGCCAAAACTTAGCAGGGCAGAGATAACGTCCTTGGTGCACTCCCGTGAGTATGCCAAAGCGACAGCACTTTTCGTGTCCTCCGTCGGGGCGGACCTCGTCGCTGAGGTTTGAAAATGTGGTTTCAGGTGCTTGATTTTTCGGTTTTTTGTACTGTAGCCAAGAAAAGAAATCTTATGTAAAACGGGAAGGAGGAACGTACTCACTGGGCTTCTGGGTTCCTCCTTCGCGTTCTACATCATATTTTTTTCTCTGACGTACTCACTGGGCTTCTGGGTTCCTCCTTCGCGTTCTACATCATATTTTTTTCTCTGGCTACAGTACAAGAAACCGAAAATTCAAGCGCCTGGAACCACATTTTCAAACCTCAGCGACGAGCTCCGCCCCAAAGGAGGATACGAAAAGTGTTGTCGCTTTGGCACACTCACGGGAGTGCACCAATGAGGTAATATCTGCCCTGCCAATTTTTGGCTCAATGGAAACGTTCGGAGCTAGAGCAGACGAACGAAAAGTCCTCAAAAAAAAAACGGTGGCAGACGTGCTTCCAATGTCTTTGTCGTCGGGAATTTGGCAGTAGCAGTTTTTTTTTGCGTGCAAAGCAACACAGGCGGGCGCCTTTTTCATGTCAGCCCGAAACGCCCGTGCACATGTTTTACGTGTAACCAAACGAATGCACGAACATGACGCCACAGGTGCGTGGTCTAAGACAATGATCGGGTACGGGCCGGAGGAGGAAGGCTTCGCGCTTGAGCTGACGTACAACTACGGCATCGACAGCTACAAGAACGGGGACGACCTGCAGCACATCTGCCTCCAGCGCGACGTCGAGGCGACCAAGGCGAAGGCGCAGGCTGAGGGTGAGAGAGAGAGAGGTCAAAGAGGGAGGGGGGAGAGAGAGTTGGAGGGTTAGGAGATCAGAAAGCGAGCTAATTCTCAGAGATGGACAGGGGGAGAGAGGAAATACCCAGAGTGAGAAAAGAGGGGCCGGAGAATCGGCGCTGCTCTCGCTTTTGCAACTCGTACACCATCGCCCCCTCCTCCTACCCCCCGTCCCCTCCTCCTACCCCCCGTGTCCCCTCCTCCTACCCCCCGTCCCGTCTTGCATACTGGTGAATGGCTTCGCCCGTGCGGCACACTGAAACTTCCACATTACAGGATACCCTTCGGTGGAGGCGGCGGACGGCGGAGGCGTTATCATCTTCGGCCCGGACGGTTACAACTACAAGGTTGTCGCGCCCATGGAAGGGCGTAAGGAGCGTTTCGTCTCCGTCGGCCTTCGCGTGTCGGACCTCGCGTCGTCCACCGCCTACTGGTGCGACGTGCTCGGTATGGCCAAGTTCCCGCAGCCGGCCCCGTCGAGCGAGACGGGAGAGGGTGGTGGTGCCGGCTGCACCGCCGCGCCTGGGCTGCGTGAGACCGTTGGCTACGGCGAGGAGCAGGTGGGACGAAATATTGTTTGGTTTTTGTTCAATTTATTGTGAGGCTTGCTTACACGCTAACCGTATTTACGCTGTGTGTGCTAGATAGGCCCCATTTGTTTGAGCGTCTTCGGCGTAATGGGGATCAAGCCCCCCCCCCGCGTCTCTCGCAGCCCGCGAGCAATTACAGCGGTACACGAGCTGCGCTGCTTCCCACCCCTCAGCACTTATGTAGCGGTCAAGGGTCTGGTGCCGTACACCGCACAGTATTCATCTGTATGGACTCTACCACCTTGCTTTTTCGACATCCCCGACGACCCCCCCCCCTTCCTCCCCTCTGCCCCCCCCCCCCCCCCCCCCCTTCCCCCTCTCTGTTATTCATCGCACGACAACATTAGGTGAAGCTCGACCTTATCCAGGTCTCCGGCGCGATGAAGGGCACCCCGATCGACCACGGGCTCGCCTCCGGCCGCATCGCCTTCGCGTGCGACCTCGTGCCCCCCATCCACGCGGAGGCCGCGGCCGCGGGCAGCGGCACCGTGATCACGCCTCCGCTGACCCTGCCCACCCCGGGAAAGGCAGACGTGGTCGTGACAATCCTGGGAGACCCTGACGGTTACGAGATCTGCTTTGTCGAGGCGGTGGCGTTTTACCAGCTGGCCGAGCCTAAGTACGACGTGATCGACTTTGAGTCGCGGGCGTCGAGGGGCGGGGACGGCGCGGCGCCGCCCAAGGGCGAGAAGCTGCAGCACGCGGCGGGGGTGACGGCGGCGGTGACGACGCCTGAGGAAGTGGCGGAGGCGGTGGCGGGGGGCGGGGATGGGGTGGTCCTCCTGGACTTCGGCGCGGGGTGAGAGACGTGTGGCGTTTGTGGGGGTGTTGCGTGGCTGGTGGCCTGTGGCTTGGAATCGAACCGTTTGGGCTGAATCGAGCGTACTACAGTAATTGGCCCAGCCTCGAAAAAAATAATGCTTCCAAGTATACTTGGCCTTAACCACTAACCTTACCCCTTACCCCCGACCGGCTGAGAAATTTCTCAGAACGCCTGGGAAAATTTCTCGAATGAAAATGTAATGAAGAGTTAGTGTGGACTGTCAACCATCTTGTCAAAGTTGGCGGGCCAAGGCTTGAATATCACTGGCATTTCGATGCGGTTGGTGGGCTTTGCGGCGTTGTGTGGCTTGGGATGAAATATTTATGTGCGAGTCGTGGGGGTTTTATGTGTAGAGGAGGCGCACACACACGTTCGTTGTTCATCCGAGGAAGTCTGATGAGTCGAACGAATGTTTTCGTTTAAGGCTGAGACTTGGGCATGCCCCCCGGTATACAGGAGACATCAGGTATTACGGGGGAACATAGTTAATAGGACCAAATATTGTTAGTAAAAATGCTTAAATATATAGGTTTTTATGTATACCATAGGTCCTATTAACTATGGTCCCCCGTAATAGCGGAAAGCTGGTGAAATGGGCTCTTTTCCTTTTTGTTTATAAGTCTCAAGAACCGGAAGAAAAACACAGACGGCGTCACGAACGAAGCAACCTGGCCGACAAGGCCATTACACGATATAGCTGTGTACCCTCTTTTTGTCCCTGACCCTTCACAACTGCAGCCATGTTTGAAGAGGAACTACTCGAGATCAGCCTCTGATATTGTGTGCAGAACGTACATTTATAAGATTTAGAAAGCAACAACTATGTACAGTAGTGGTCTCTATAATGCCGGTGGAGCAGTGCCGGCTTCCCGCTCGAGTGCCTGTAAACTCGCTTGGCACAGACAGATGGGATTTACCAGTTGCTGTTGTTGTTGTTGTTGTTGTTGTTGTTGTTGTCTTCACATTAAATCGTCATTTCTACCCAGCTTCATCAGTACACCCAGTGCCCGTCCTGATTTCTTATCCTAGAGAGATACTGATTCGGTGGTCACAGACTGTGAGACAGAGGAAGACCAAAAAATATAAATAAATCGCAAATTCAAGTGTCAAGCAAGTGAAATACCAGCGTACCGGGTACGAGAACACAACAACACAAGCACGACCGGAAAAATAAGAACAATAAGACAATAGAACCAAGAACAAAAAAAAAGTAGCTAGTGCCGGTTGGCGCTATAGTGCCGGTATTTGTTGCCTGGCGTGTATCGGCACTGATGATGAGTATGATCTAACTTAAGCTCACTCTCCTGAAATTCTGCCTGTGGTCACAAAACAGGCTGCCTGAGGTCACAAAACAGGCTGTAGCAAAATGCATCTCGATGGGAGAACACAAACAAGTACAAAATAGTGCGCACGGCAACAACGTACCAGTCCGTAAGGGAGACGGTACTGACGAGCTGTGGTAGGCCATCCCGTATCACTTGCTTGCAACCAACCAACACCAGGAACACGTCCATGGTATGATACGCACACTCGAAACAAAGAAAAGGAAAGAACGAAGAAACGAAAAACACGAAGAGGGTACTGAAAGAAGAAACACACTATTAATATTGGAGGGTCATTACTGTTTTTTGTAGGTGTTGACTCAGTGACACAACACGTTTTTGAGGACTCTTTGAGACTTTGAAAAGAGACGAAACTTCGTCGATCACAGCGTCAGTCGAACGAAGCAGCCCGGGCTCCTGGAGTACGAGTACAATGGTATCTCGTTGTACGAACAGGCACTAAAATACAAGGTTGCACACGCCGGACATTTACACAATCTACACAACCTACAGATCCAAAACCTTTTAGGACTGCAGTCTCGTTTGGGGGACAACTTACTCAATATTTGAGTGTCTTGTCCGCAGAACGGGACTGCAGCCTTAAAAAGGGTTGAGATAAGTCGTGCAGGATCTGTGTACCGCCATAGTACCTTTCAATCCCAAGGAAACATTTTTCTACCGCAGACCGTAAACAAGTTATGCGGCTCCCAGCCGCCAACATTAGCTGACGTAATAGATCATAAATGAATACATGAGGAATCTGAATATCCATCCTCCATGATTGATCTAGATCATGACGCGGAAATCGATCGATGGCTCTATCTGTGCGAGGTGAGCAAGGTTGTGTGACACGCGCGCAGCGTGATTGTCGGACGGAAAAGTACGCGGCTGACATACAGCAGCAGTAGTTCCGGTCTCGTTTTAATCATATCTGGTTCCCTTAAGGGCCAAGACCGCTTTTCTAACCCCCCCCCCCCCCCCACCCCCCCCCCCCGCCGCCGCCTGCCCCCTTAACGCCTGTTATTATTTTTGTTGCCCCCGGCTGTCTGCGTGCCTGCCTGTCTGTCTGCGTGCCTGTCTGCGTGCCTGTCTGCGTGCCTGCCTGCTCGCCTGTGCTCTGCTTTCGAACGCGAAGCTGGTGCAAGAACTGCAAGAAGATGGTGCCCGCCGTGGAGCACATTGCCTCGGGCCCCCTCGGGCAGAAGCTGAAGGTGCTGACGGTTGACATCGACGAGGCGGAGGACCTCGCGGACGAGTACGACGTGACGGGCGTGCCTTGCTTCGTTGCGCTCAGGGCGGGCAGCGGCGACAAGGTCGCGGAGTACAAGGGGAGCGATCCTGAGGCCTTGAAAGCCAAGATCACGGCGTTGCTCGAATGAAATTTGACGTCTTTTGCTTGGGGTGATATTTGCTGTTTTGATTTTGTCGTCCTGTCATTTTGATTGATTTTGTGGCATTTTGAGTTCGTTTTGTCATACAGCAGTTTGATTTGTTTGTTTCGGTGTTGGGTTGCCATTGTGCGTTTTGCTCTCTTCTGGAGAGCAGGAATTATGGAGGGGAGGGGGGCATGAAGTAGCGGAAGGGTTTCCTAACTCTTGTGTGGAGGGACGGCGTTTGCTGGGGGGGGGGGAGCGAGGAGCTCGAATTTTAGCAGGGTAACCTTTGACGGCATTGTGTGTCGTTCACCTACGTACGTACGCGAAACCGTGTGTTGGCGGGACACGATGACGTCTCGTGGCATCGGTATGATTTCAGAAAATGTTTCGTTCCTCTGAACACTTTTATTGAAATGGCATTTTCCCCCTTTTGTAGGGCAGTGATGTGCCAGGCCTAAACATTTGGGCCTGGAGTCGTTTGGTCTACTCACGACACATTTTCAACAGTTCAACTCTAGCCTGAGTCGAAGTTGTGGTCGCGAGGACGGGCGGGCCCGATACACGAATCTATCAGTTCGATTGCGCCGCATTCTATTTTGGTGAGTGTACCTCGAAGTACATGACATGATGATCATATGCGGCGTTTCAAATTTCTTCCAACTGGTTCCGTGTCCAAAACAATGAACTAAAGTCACCGTGATGACGCGGTACAGTCTTTGCAGTCTAGCAGTAGAGCTGCAAATGTGGTGTAATAGCCGACTTACAATTCGGCGGAAATCGCAGCACTTGACGGAGTATTCTGAGTGTGTGGTCATCTATTACTTCAATGTCATACGCACCGTAATGCCATGGAGGGATACGAAAATCCAAGAAAAAACTGCTAAAAGGTTTCTACAAATCGAAGCGTGCGTAGATGATAAACACACTCTTCTAGGTGATAGTTTGAGACAGCACTTCCTACCACCCATAAGAACACCACGTCGACTAGCTGCTGCGTGCGGGAGATACATGAGGCATCCTGTGGGAGGGGGGGGGGGAACAGCTGGAAGTGTTAGGTATCCCTGTTCTACGCATGCCATCCGTATGCAAGAAAGTCCGCCTCACAACAAGCGGTTATCGTAGGATACAGCTCACCCTTCAGGCGACTCACCGAAAACCTTGCGGCGCTTCGCACTTGGTGCAAGCAATATATGCCTGGTCGGTGAAAAACTTGTCGTGGTCCGTCTCTGTGTTGTAGGGATGCGAGGGTCTACGGTCATACACACACCCTCTCGCCTCTACTACGAGTGCCAGGCCTGTTGCATGCTGCTCGTATTTTGGTTTGGTGTTTTGTCCTGCAGGAGGTGGTTGCCATCGTCCAGGACACACGCACAAGCAATCCCAGGTGTTGCGGATATTAATTACGTCCATTTGTCGTAGACTAGACAGGAAGCGATACTACACCCAGCAGCCAGCGGAGGCAGGAGGGTCCGTGAGAACACACACTAACACAAAAGCCGCGGATACAGCTTGCGGGTGGTCACTGTATGTGCGTATTCGCGTCACGTCCATCCTGTTGAGCCTCGAGGCGCTCAATACAACAAAAGTGCCGTTTTTGTGCTATTGAGTCCTGCTGATGCACTCCTCGTCCGCAAAATGCCGCACGTGGGCACACGATGTGCTACGTACTCGCAAGCGCGTACCAGGTACGTAATGCAATCCCTCAGTTGAACCCACTGCGCGTCGTAGCGCAGCACGGATGAGGTTGTGAACAAAAACCCTTTTATCTGCTGTAAACTGGCTAATTTATGGAACAACGCCTGCCTCGCCGGAAACCAACTCCCGGCTGGACACGCACAGCTGGAAGCGAAAAGAAGAAAAAGAAGTTACCAGAGGCCACGAAAAAGCTGGTCCTCTACCTCAACGCCCGACTAGAGCCCGCTCCCCCCGTGCTCCGTCCCGGCATTGTAGGGATGCGGGGGTCTATAGTCATACGACTACGGCCATGCATGATATCGAGTACACCCCCCCCCGCTCCCCCCGTTTCGCCTTTTACGAAACTAACAATACGCCAAATTTGACGAATAACCCCGTGGTCCAGCAAAATCGGCAGCGTTTTCTGATCGGGCCCCGACTCGGCATATGCGTAATTTTTGTGGGTGACGCGCGCTAATCGCAAGTGCGAGACAGCGGTTCTAACGAACTATTCAATATACTGCATGTGGCCCCCGTCTAAAAAACAGCGAACATATCGCCGACCAGCCTGCGCGGGCCCGCCTTTTTTTCATGCTACGTACCAAAGTCTCTAGCAGGCGCGCCCCCCCCCCCCTCGCGGCGGCGTCAAAAACGATACTATCCCAACATCATATTTTGCGTACCAGGTACTCAATACCGACGGCGTGTCTACCTCTACTACCGACCGTCTGTCTATCGACGAGCGTCTTCTGACGTGACTGTCAAAAGCGCGATTGCGATGCGCGCGGCGTCGGACGATGGCGCGATGCGTCTTCAACCGCGAGGGTTCCCAATCATGCCTTGCGCTTTCGTCTTCGCGCAGGTCTGGCGGCACTCCGGGATGCACTCTTGCCTTGAGCGCGACTGCTCCTTGGATTTTGTGCAGTAGTAGATACACTGATGGGGCGAAATCGAAAGCAGAGGTAGGGCGGGTGGGAACACATGCGGCGGGGCCGGGGAGCGGGGGGGGGGTGGGGGAGGGGAAGCGCGGGGGGGGGGGGGGGGGGTGAAACATAACCTTTGCTTGCCTATCCGGGTGCAGTATTCGGCCGCAAAGTGGCCTTCCCCAGGGTGTCGCACGGCATGCATAGCTTTCGCTCACGATTGCACGCCAGAATGCCGGCGAAAACATACCGTATGCGCGGTACACGAAGGGGTACGTAGGTCGTGCTTTGTAACATATTGGTAAGGCCAGACGCTTCATCGCTATCGCCATAATTACGATCGCAAAAAAAAGTGTTGAGATTGGCACCGTTCGAGGTAGAAACGGTTTCACCGGCGGTTCTTGGAAACCTCATCAGGCGTCTGCGAGTAGTCAGTTCTTGACTTGGCTAGAACCGGAGGCTCTTTTCTACGATTGAGTGAACCGGTTCACCGGTTACCGTATAGAAATAGCAGTTGACCGGTTTAGTTGGTTAACCGCACCGAATCGGCATCACTGGTTTTAGAGACGAAAAAAAAAACAAGGGTGAAAGCTACAGTAGTTGTGACAGTGCGACCTAGAAAACAAAAACGCGGCCCAGAAAGGGCGCAAGTGCTGCCACTGCTATTGTTCTAATCCAAAAACCGTGCCACAACAGTTTCACCGCACAAGCACGGGGGCCACGGCCCCACGGCTGGCCGCGGCTTTCGGCACAAAATGCAGCGCATGAAAAAAGTAAAAAAGGACTGTCTGTGTAGAAAAAGGGCTGCAAGTTAACACGACACTGCACTCACCACACTCATCACACACATCACTAGAGCTTACCACTTACTCGACATTTTGTTATGATTGCCTTAGGGTCAGGGTTAGGGTTACTCTGATTGGCTTAGATATTTACAGGTGCAAGGCCCGAAAACGCACGCGCGCGCGTGTGTTTGCGCGCGTGACGAGGGAACGGGCGAAAGTTGTGAAGTGCTCATAACTTGAAAGCTACAAGTAAATATTATCGTCTGGAAGAGGAGGGGGGGAGCCCCGCTTGCAATTCAGTGCCGCATATGCCGTGCGTGCCTCGCTGCTGTCGATCGGTTTTTCTAAAGAAAGGGAAACAAAAAAACGAAACAATACCTGGTAAGGCTCAATGTACGAAGCAACTCGAGACTCGAGAAAACAGCAACCCAAGCGCTCCAGTTCGCGGGAGAGCACAGCTCACCTCGCTGAGGCAAGTCACGAACTCGGGGTCGGCCTTAGTTCCCTTCAAAGCCGGGTCGTCCTGATGCCCGAGCGGAGAGCGCACGGAAAAACAAGACGGGAGATTGAGCATTCCCAGAATATTAATAGCGAAAGAGATGCTGCAGTCAAATACTGAAAAGGAGGATTTACGCGGCGGGGTGGGCTTGTTGTGAAAGGTACCGTCTGGAAAAACAACGTCCGTTCGTGAATTGCGTTTGAAAAAAGGCGTAACACTAAAAATTCGGCGGTTTTATGGTACGAAATTATATTCTGCAAACAAAAAAAAAAGAAGACGCTTCAACAAATCCGTTTGTGCCGGCATAAGTGTGAGATACCCGCGTGTACCAACTAGGTACGTGGGTGCGCTGGTAGCTGTACCGGTATACTGCTGCCCGCATTCGGCATGACCCTACGAGCTCTTCGAAAACGCTAACGTCGTGAAAAATTCAATCTTACTACTCGTACTCTGCATGCAGCACTGCCCCTACGTGGTGGGCGGGCCCGTTGATAATGCTGCCATGTTTGAACAAGAACGTTTTTCGTCTGGGGGTAGGAAGTTAGCCTCGATGCAGCACCACAAAACAGCAGCAGCGAATGCCCAGTAGCACTATATACTGGTCTTGCGTGTACACCGGGTATACATAGGGGGACACACCAAGACGTCAAACGTACCCCCCCTTTCACGACAAGCCATCGCAACGGACAACGCCCCGTCTTGTGCGTACATCCTTCCGGTACAGTATACCTGATGCCGTTTCCACGAAAAATGTTTGGAACCTACTTCTACCGTTGTCGTTGTACGTCGTACGTCATCCAAACACGCGCAATGACATGCATCTTGTACAATCTCTTCATACTACGGGCTGTGAATGTGACTGCTGGAGGCAGTCCTCATCGCACAACGGCACAACGACGCACATCTCTGACTGCTGGCTGCAGTCCGTACCGTACAACGGCACCAACATGTTTTATTATTTCTTCCAGGGTGCCGTACTGTACGGTACAACCACCCTGGCACACCAAACTAGGTCAGCAGATCAAAATTAAGCTCGCGGCGTCTCGAAAAAAGAGTAGTGGACGTGACCAGATTTTTACGGTATCCTGAACGATGCACGCTAGCGTCGTTTCTTCCTTTCCCGAGGGGAAAAAAGACCTCTCGTCTAGTACCGGTAGCATAGCCGCTAAGGCGGGCAGCGCGCCCTATAATCCCCTACGCCCTCCCTACACGTCATAAGCGATACAAACTGCACCATTTTATACGTATTCAGATTCAATGGGTGTGCCAAAACTTCGCCGAAACGCCACCTCGTCGTCAACGTATACTTCGAAGTATACAATAGTTTCGAACAGCAGAAGGATACTTAAAAAAGGGGGAAAAAAACATGTGAAATCGTTTTTTTCCTCAATTCCCATCTTTGCAAGCTTGGTGTGATACTCGCATCAAAGTGTGCTATATACGGGTTGTGCACATAGGCTTTAGCATGGTCTAAAAAAATCTGCCTGTTTTTGTGTATCAGGTATGTGCGACCAAATCCCGCACGCCATCTCGCGCTCTGCTCATATAGCTGTATTGACTGACTGCAGAGCCGGACAGCTCTCCTCCGTCAAGCCCCTATGAACACCTCGAGTATAAACACCAGGCGCACGCCCTTCCAAGCGTATAAGAGGAAAACAACCTCGATATGCACGGCACATCAGGTACCGGTACGAGTATGGAATACGAGTATCGTACATACCCTGGTGCCAGTATCTTAGGCATCGACACCCACAGCTCACCAGGTACAGGCACAGGTATGCGCAATCGTACCAGTGTACCGGTTGTACCGGTAGACTATCAGGTATACTGGTACATACAACCAGCATGATACCACTTTATCGTGCGACAACAATGCCAAGAGAGGAGACGACCAACCTTGGCGTCCGCGGCGGCAACGAACGCAAACGAAGACGCCGCCACCCCGAAAACGGCCCCGAGTACGTCCCTTCGCGACGTCGGCAGCGCATTCCTCTCCTGCTGCCCTTCCGATCCCGACCCCAGCCCCGACCCTGATCCCGGCACGCTTGTCATGTGCACCCCCTTCTGTTGCTGCTGCTGCGGCAACGGGGTTGTTGCCCCGCCGAGTCGCATCGATAGTCGTGCCCCCGCCAAGTGGGGCGAGAGGGCGAGCGCCGACGCTCCGCCGACGAGAGCAGCGACCAGCACCACGCCTATTTGAACAAGATTTTACAAGGAAAAGTACAAGACAAACCTCACGACTACAGCGGGAACGAAAGCATGGTTCCGGAGACGGGGGGCTGGAGATGGTCGAGGATGCATCCAAAAATTATCTACGTACGTACGCGGCGTTCATTCAACTTTTGGGGCTGCAGTCCCGCTTTGGGGACAGATACTTCGAATTTGAGTGATTTCTCCCCAAAACGGTCCTAAAAGGGTCAATGGGAGATGTTCTTGCTCGTACCGGTACACGTATGCAACAGCAGTGAAGGCCCACGAATAAGAGAGCCTAGGATCAACAAACACATGTATTATTAATAACAAGAAAGGGGCTCACTAAGTGGCGGATGCTAAGAAAATTGGATTGATATGGCGAGCGCTACGCTAGATCCTATTACGGGGGCCCATAGTTAATAGGACCAAATATTGTTAGTAAAAATGGTTAAATATATAGGTTTTTATGTATACCATAGGTCCTATTAACTATGGTCCCCCGTAATACTGGTATGATCAAGGTCAAATAAGGATGATTTCACAGCAGTGAGAATATAAGGCTTGCTCGGATTACGTACGTGTTTCTTGTTCGCCGGCCCATACTGACTACCTGGTACCAGGTACCAGGTACTACTGCTGTGTGATCAAGTTTCCCGCTGGGACAGCCTGAGCGGTACGAGGGCATGATTTCAAGCGGAGCGAGGGGTACAATCGGCAGAACAAATGGTGGCAGTTCCGTGGATGCTGCCAGGTGCTGGTAACCGTTGGGCGACGTTGTTCGTTGATTGTGTTGCGTGCGACACGAACCTTCATAACGCGCGTGTTGTCATGTACCATGGTACCTGGTACACGAGAAGGTACGTACAGGTATCGAGCTTCGGTATGAAACAATGATATCGTACTCGAATGCTACACCTGGGTTTTGTATGCATTGGCGAAGCGTGGAACGGTCTCATTCACAGCTGACGATTTTTCTGCAACATTTCTGCATGAGGCGAGAACATGACGAAAACGTACGAGGCCTGCGGTGTCGAAAGCTGGACGCAGCACTCGGACGTGGCGGGCCTCCTTCGGACGATCGTCATCGAGCACAATGAGAGAAGAGAAGCTGCCGAGATACATTATACACGACGGTAGTAATCGTGTCTGCCCATGAGTGCCGTACTAAAGCTGATGGACACGCTGCAAATATTGTCGCACACGATTTGAGCACTCACAACTAGCCAGAGAGAAAGGTGCCATCATTCTTGTGGTGCGTGGATGAATGTGTAGCAGGCAAGCCTGGTGCGTTGTTGGATCATGGATCATGTGTTTCGAGGGTGTTATAGTGATAAGAAGGTATTATCCATCCGGGAAACAGAACCGCAACTTGTTCCGCCGCATCTGACCATCGCCCGCCCTCCCACACAACTGTGCAAGCACCCAGCACGTACCAGACAACGCACAGCTCAACACTGAAACCTGCAGCAGTTCAGAACACCGTATCCCAACCTCTTCGCACGTGGTAGGAACCAGGACCAGACTACCAGCGCCATGTGTCAACTCATGGGCATGCAGGTGAACAATGTCCAGCATGGTCGCGCATGAAAGCTTCGTAAGCATGGAGGTGTAGAGCACACTAATAATATTAATAACACTGACTTCTGTCATACGGTCGATGTACACGTCCAGCCACTATAACATACCTGGTAATAGCCGACAAACGACGAATGCAACTGTCCGCAGAACTTACCAGGTATGACCATACACAACAGACGCAGGTCACGAGAAGTGTTGTTGCTGCGCTGTGCGATATAGCTACGGGTGGCGACACTCATCTACCGCCGTACACCGCGCTTCGTACTACAGTAGTACAGCAGTACCCGGTAGCTAACTCTAAACAGACAGTAAAGTAGCAGCAGTGTTATTTTTGTACCACGGGTACCAGGCAGTAGACAGAACATTACTGGGTAGCCTTTGAGGGCTCGCGCGCTGGCTCGCCCACAATGAAAGTGGCACCCGGAAAAATCTGTTGGTCGCCTATTAATATTACAAACAGGTCAAACCGTATCAGGTACGTACCAATGCCGGGTATGATACATACTTGTGCCTGGGCAGCGCTTATCACAAAAGAAATACGGTCCTAAGCTGGCGCTAGGAACTCGCGCAGCAGGATAATCGTAACTGCCGTCAACTTGTGGGCGTTGGTGGGCAGTACCATGGATAGTGGGCACTAGTATTCATAGTGGACAGAGCTGCAAGCCAGGCTCCAATAAGTGTTCTTTCTACTTGTCGACATCCAGCACACCCATTATCCGTGTCGATCCTTCACCCTACGGTATAGAGAAATATCTGTAAGCCCTGTGGTCGTAGAACCACGACACAGAGATACCTGGTACCTGGTATTATACTACCGCTACATTGTAATGCAATGAGGATAAGGCAGTGTCACCGCCGTACTGGATACGACAGGCACCACACGCACGCCGGCAACCCAGGTACTGCTGTACTTTGAAAGAGGCAAGAACGAAATTGGTCTGATGGCCCACAGCTCTCTTTTTCTATTTGAGAAGCAGGTCGGTCTGAAAAAAAGTCAACCGATCCTGATTTCGTTCTGTTAAAAAATAGAAATGGCGGTCGGACGAACGGAAATCTATGTGCTTGAAAGTTTGAAGTACAAATGTATGTCAGAGTACGTACGCGTAGCGAAACGAGCCCCTGAAAAAAAAAGCTGGCGGGTGAATCAGAGAACTCACGCTACGTAGCTCGTATCAAAAAATGATAAAATGTACCCGCCACTAGTAATGTGTGACTCCCATCCAATTCTTGAACAATAATCGTGGCCGCCGCCGCAACAGCATCAGCAGCAACAGCAGCAGCAGCAGCAGCAGCAACCACAACCACAACAACAACAACGACAACAACAACAACAACAACAACAACAGAGTCAATCCAGAAGTCAAAACGAACGTAGCACCAACGTGAGAGTGCTTTCACGTACGACATGTACCTAATTTTATATTTGTGTATCTTCTTCCTCATCACACCTACAGACAGCAGTACCTGATACGGTATACCAGGTATACGGTACCTGGTATGTATTATATTTCCCTTTCTTTCTCCTTCTCCCTCCCTGGTCGTAACCCAGATCCGGAGTTACATGGCAGGCTTTTCGCCTCCCCCCCTCCCCCCTTTTTATCGCAAGAAAGGTTCAGCACTTTCTTCCGTCGTCAACTCGCGTCTAAATCTGCCTTCACATAGCTCAACCCTAACGCCAAGCTATGCAGTACCTGGTATATTGTACCTGGTATAGTTTCCAGTAAGTGCCTAAGTTTGCCGAAATGAGAACCACCTTACGTACTTGAGCACGATTACTCCGCCCCTACTGCGATGTTCAGATGTTGATCTCTGCAAGCCCTACAGCGTTTTTTACGGCTTTGTCCCAGCTTCGGCAACATAAAATGGTTGGCAGCCCGCACAATCAATCATTTCTTCAATGCGTCGTCGTCGCCGTCTTTCCGAGACTTTGCCCTGGCGGTGGAGATTTATTAGGATTAAGACCAACTATCGTGGGAACTTATTTTTTGGCTCTAGGAAGTGAGTTTTTTGTGTTGAAAAGACGTGTTTTACCCAGCGGGACAGTAAAGAAACGCCGGTAGACTCCTCGGGATTGCTCCCCACAGTTTTCGCTATTAATAAGGTACTTTTCGGTTTGTCAAGAGTCGTAGTAGTTTGACTGTGTGTCCATGATGCCAGCTCCTGGGACATGATGAGAGTTTGTACCAAAAATCACTAAAAGAACCATGATTTTTGGCCTCAGTTCTGACGAACAAGACCTCCGCCGAAATCTGATTGTTTGCGTCAAAAGCCAAACTGGGGTTCTAGAAAAAACGAAGGAGTGCTCCAGAAAGTGCTCGGAATTCTACTGGGTGGATTTTGGGGAGTGTATCGGTGTTTTTTACTGTCTAGCCGCGTAAAACGGGTATATTGGGCCTAGCAATCAGGTCCTGGAGCCCGAAAACAACGTTTCCCACGATAATTGGTACCTGGTATAAGGTTAGAGTTACTGTTAATAGCAGTTAGGGTTAGAGTTTTCAGTCAAGCGTATACCCGGTATGTAGTATAAAATACGTCAAATTCGTCGAAACTGGGCCAAGGTCGGTACGGCAGACCTACCGCAAAATTACCGACACGTCGCGTACGTGCGTACGTTATGTACGTACTCGTGCACTCGGGCATGTGGATGCATTTGATCTTGTGTTGAAAGTTTTGGCCATCGTCTAGAATCGAGCTCGACGAGCCAACTTTTGGCCCTCTCCAGCCTCCGAAATACAGGGTATTTTCGAGAACTCGGCGCGCTCAACAAGAGAGGTACCACGGAAGTATCTCATCTCTCGACCTCATAGGTGTCATGGAGATCGCGCAGTCCGCGCGCTCAAAATTAGCTTGTGTGGCAGAAGCTATCCTTGGTCGAATGGTACTTTGTAGAAAGTCTGAAAGTAGACGTGACTTTGGAGAATGCCGCAATCACAGTAGTCGACCTCGTGGCAGGCTCCACACCATGAGGCAGCGGCACTTTTCACCTGAAACAATCATCACCCATGGGTATTGTCTCGCCGTTCCAACGGCGGAACTTTTGTGTCAAGGATCGACCGACACGTGTCACGCATGGGTTCATCATGTCGGATATCGGTGCCCGTGCGTCTTTACCCATACCGAATAAATAGCGTCGATGGTTCCCTACGTTGGCGGGAAAAAAACTATACCAAACACCGCGTGCCGTAATCTACTCCTCCTTCATATACTACGTAGTGTATGTTGTAGCCGCCAAAAATGTGTCACGCGCGAGTCTCACGGGCACGGCCACCACCAGCCACCCACGCGACGCCTCCATCTCGTGCCACACTGATTCACCAGTACAGCAGTATCCTTGTCCGCCGCGAGAAGCTGAACGTACGTAGTAACCCTGCGCCCCGCATAGTGGTCACACCACTGACCCGCCGTCGCCTCCAGCAGACAGCGACCTACCGAGCGAGACGGTTTCGCACGCCGGCCACCTTGACCGGGAACATAGTTGGCTTCCGAGCGGACCCCCCCCCCTTGGCTATGAGCCCATCGCAAGCGGAACATCAGGGAAAATTGGGTTGGGTTGTTAGTCTAGACGGCCCCCCGCTCGCGGCCCTCTGTTTTCAAGAGAGTAATCCTCACCGCATCGTGCTTGCCGCCGTTGAAATGTCGCAGCTTCACGGACCGGGGAAGCTTACCGGAAGCTTCCTCGTCGCCCCCCCCCCCTTCTCCCTCCCCGCTTCCAACCCCCCCCCCCCCCCCCCCTCCCCCCTCCCCACTATCGCCACCCCCGCCCCTACCCTTACCCCTTAGCCCCAGCCCTACCCCCATACCCCTACCACTCCCCCCCTCCCTGAAGGCGAACACCCCGACGGACTTTTGCTTCTCGTTTCGAGGCTTTCGCGAGCGCGGAGGGCGGACGGGCCGTCACGTGGACGGCTGGGGGGTGGCATTTTTCGAGGGCAAAGGGTTCAGAAATTTCTGCGACTCGCTCCCGAGCGCGCTCAGCCCGGTGGCGAACCTCATCTGCACGTACCCGATCAAGACTCGGACGGTGATCGCGCACGTGAGGATGGCCACCCAAGGGAAAGTCCGGCTGGAGAACGTGCACCCCTTCTCCCGAGAGCTGTGGGGGAGGTGCGTGCTTGCCTTTTTTTTATCGTGTGGTTTACGGTGTACGAGTAGCCATTTTCCGCGACGTGACTTGCCGGTTTGGTTGGTGAGTTGTCGTTCGCTCACCAGATGCGACGCCCCCCTCTCCCCCCCCTCAAGTTTGATGTCCTTCGTGCGCGGCAGACTCTCGTGCTTGTAGATCTATGGGTAGCATCAGGACTTTCCTTCGTTATGTGTCTCATCATGCAGAGATAAAAAAAAATGGCTTCGGAGTCGGGACGATACGCACAGCGAACGGTGGGGTCAGCGCTGCCGCCCTCGTCCTTGAGCTTTGTCGTGGGATAGTTGGGTTTTAACTCGTGGTCCACTTTTCCTCGGGCGATGCTTCAGGAGGGTGCAGCAAGACGGAAGATGGGCATTGCCCCTCGTACCGTTGACGAGTGTATAACCCCTCCCTCCGGGTGTCATACGACTACGGCCATGCTTAAAAATGAGTACCCCCCCCCCCCCCCCCCCCCCCCCCCCGACGAGTGCTCGTCTCGAAAGGGATGAGTTGTCAACAGTGGCATCACTTACGGTACGCAACAAATGATAACGCCCCCCCTCCTCCCCTCCCCCGGCCGCCCCGCCTCCTTCCTGCCTCCCTCGGTCTTGCTTTCTTCTTTCGTCAACGTGCTGCATGTCTCAATTGTTTTGTCTCGTCCCGGAAAGCTACTGGATTTTTGCGCACAACGGCGACGTGCCTTCCGCTAAGAACGCGGCGAAGAGCGGTCTGTACGAGACGAAGAACAAGCGGTACACGCCCGTGGGGGACACGGACAGCGAGATCGTCTTCTGCTACTTCCTCAACCACCTCTTGGACACCTTTCCGGAAGGTCAGTCAGTCTGTCGGTCGCTCCCACCCTCGTCCTCCCCTCGCTTTCACGCGTGTGCCCCTGCCTCAGACAGTCGTCGTGGTTGTCGTCATCGAAAACACTTGGGTTGAGACCGAAATATCCGGTGAGACATGGCAAGACTTGGAGCTGACCCCCCCCCCCCCCCTCGGCCCTGCCCTTGCCCCCGCCCTTTCTGACGATGTCTGAACGCGGCGTTTCTGCTACTGCTGCTGCAGCTGTTGTCACTGGTTTTTTTTTCTTTCTTTTTTTGCACCGATGCCGCACTTGCGTCGCCCATGAGTTGAGCATTTTTTTCCGGTCGCTTTCCACCACCTTTTCCGCGGCCTCAATATCGTGGTTGACCACTCCTCCCTCCGGTTTGCGCCCTTCGGTCACTTGCTCGCAGGACCCTCGAGTATGGCCGACGTCTACGCCGAGTTGGACCTGGTGTGGAAAAAGCTCTGCCGGGAGACCGGAGTGATCTTCAATTTCTTGCTGGGGCAGAACGGAGACACGCTGTTTGCAGGTGCGTGCCCCCCAAGCCTTCGCGCGTGGTGCCGCTGGCTTGCTTCGGGTTTCCGACTGACGCCGCGCACGGACGGACAAACGGACGGACGGATGTTTACAGGCGGACCGCTCTATTTGTGCTGATGCGCCTTGAGAGCTGCCCTATAAGCAGGGTCAAGTGCTGAACACTACTGTTGTGACAGAGCTGCCTTTTACAGTTTACAGGACCGGTGAACTTTATAGTAGGAGTATCAACCACCCAGTCAGTCGAATTCCCAGCCGACGTGTATATATATATCTTTTCTTCTTTTAAGTAGGCTGCGGCAGGGTTTACTGCACACCCCTGATGGAAGGTGGACACGCGCGACTGTCTCCTGAAGTCCGTGATTGGCCACGCTATGTACCGTGCGTGTGACTTGCGTCGAGTCGATGCTGTCAAAACGAACATCGGAACCGTACTGGCTTTTCGACGCCCTACTATGCCCACCCATCGCCCACGCGCTGCTGCGAGCGGGAAGACGCCACGAAGGCATGTCGATCGCATGCCGCGTTCCACCTGCCTTCATCGCGCGCGGATTTTGTATGTTTTTTTTTTTTTTCTTGTCCATCCCATCTATTTTGTTTTTGCCCTACTTCTCCAGCTCCCTCCCTGTCGTAACTCAAACCTGGGGTCACATGGCGGGTCCTCCTCCTCCCTCCTCGCTACGGTACGTGCCTTCGACTTTCATGTGCGCTGTTCTGGGACCGGCGCTCCCCGTTGCCTGTCTGTCAGGGTGCTGGCCTGGAGCGCGGCCCGGTTCAGAGGTCTGGAACAGCCTGTACTACACGGTCCGAGAGTTTCCCTTCACGACGTGCCAGCTTGTTGACGATGATTGCGAAGTTGACTTCAACACCGTGACGTCACCGAGCGTGAGTGGTGGTGGTGGTGGTAGGGGATTGTCTCTGTGCACCATGGCGTCTGTCTGCAGTATCCCCTTGAAATACGTTCAGTAGTGCCGCCATTCGAGTTATTTATTGATTTATGTTTCGCTTTTCAGTTGAGCTTCGCTTAATACTTAATGCCGTTTGCGGAGTTTTATTGAGCGATGGCGCCCCCCCCCCCCCCCCATGTTCTCGTTTCAGCCGTGCTGCCTCTTTTTTGTGGAGAGAGAAACGATCGTTTTTTTCGCTGCACTTAAAGTTAGCTGTTGTACTCTGCTGAAGCTATATATCTGTAAGATCGAAACCTGTTCTGTTCTGTTTTCGTCGACACACGCATAGGGACAGGAAACCGCGAGGTGCTACACCGCTTTTCCTCTTTTTTGCAACATGTGTGTGTGTGTTTCACTCGACTTCCTGCTTGTTCCGTAGTTATTTACGGCCCCACGACGTTTATTGCTCCATGTGCGTGCTCAGGATCGGGTGGCGGTCATCGCCACAGCTCCCTTGACGACAAATGAGGTGAGCGCCCCGTAAAGTAGCTTCCTCCGTTGTTGGTGAGAGTGAAATCGGTCGGTAGAGGCTGGTTAACACCGCTGAGGCACAGGGCGGGGGCGGCCACGCGTTTGTTCATACCCCCCAGGTCTCCTTTGTATCATGTACGCGCGACGGTTCCTGCGAGGAATGAACTCTTAGCGAGTACGTAGTGACACAAGAAGCGTAGTAACACAAGGAGCGCCCCCGTTGCTTGTTTAACCCGACCCTCTCGCGTCCCAAGTACTTCTGTTCACGCTCATCTCCCTGATGATAGACTGGCGACGCGTCGGGTGGGCGGTTTGCCTTCGACGCCCTGCGGAATCTCCCCACTATAGAGCGAGAATCCGCTGATATGTTTGCGCTTTTTTCTCTCTTGCGGTCCGCGCCGTAACTATTACCAGTGTTGTTTTTTCCTCGGGGCCCAGCCTTTAGCCCTTCGGTGCAGCAGCAATGGTCATCGTGCACAGGAAGAAAAGAAAAACGTGGTTTGTGGATGGCGAAAGAACGATAAGTTCTGAAATTGAGGCTTGTTGTTCGCAGTCCGTGGAAACCTGTAGCCTTCGCAAGAGTGGGGTGTATAGTGTCGTAGACTCGCTGAAAAAAAATAAATAGCCGTGCATGTGCGGTTTGTTGTCCTTCGTGGCTCGCTACGGTGGCCTTGAAAGCGCTGCTTGTTGTTTTCGTCGTGGTCAGGTGTGGTGCGAGATGGCGAAAGGGGACCTGTTGGCCTTCAGCGGGGGACAGCCGTTCTTCACCCCGGCGGAATTT
Organism: Nereocystis luetkeana; assembly: GCA_031213475.1. Classification (NCBI taxonomy): domain Eukaryota; class Phaeophyceae; order Laminariales; family Laminariaceae; genus Nereocystis; species Nereocystis luetkeana. Next base: position 788,057 of record JARUPZ010000018.1, read on the forward strand.
CGTTCGTACCTCAAGGGAAAGGTCACCGACATTCGGGCGTGCTCTGCCGTTACCGGCGCTTAGAGGCGCGTGCCCCGCGGGTTTCTCCGTGCGCCGCTGTAGGTTGCTGGAACGCCATCGCGGCAGTTGGTCCCCCTGTTTTTTTTATGCATTGTTGTCGTGGTGCTGCTGATAGAGTTGTGCTTTGTCCCCTCGTGGTCTTTGCCCTCGCTCCAGAACGGAGCAGGGATGTATTTTTGTTGTGGTCTCTACTAGCCAGTGTCCGGAGAGGAGCTGTCAAAGTCTCGTTTTGCTTTTTTTGCTGGCTTTCCTTCCTGCCACCTGGTGTCTGATCCGTTGATGTTCGAGCGACAGATGCTGGGGGCGTTCGGGCGCGACTTGCAACTGACTGTGTGTATTAAGTGGGTGTTAGTTTGATTTCCCATGGGCTCTTTCGCCAACTCTTGGGATTGTTTTGGTATATATTTTTTGTGTTCTGTTTGCCAGAGGGCATGCACCTCTCGATAAACTACTATCAGGTCATCACTCGCACAATTACCGTAGGAAACGTCCCAATCGTAGCTTGCCCCATCGTGCGGGTACCCGCGTAACTACCGCAGAAAACGTCGCGATCGTAGACTTTCAGATGACGAGACGACGCCCCCCCCCGCCGATATACGATCCGTAAAAGGCGGCAAAGAGGGAGAAGAAGAGGGGTGGACGGACCTTGATAGTAGATATTTATGGGGGTTTTGTGTTGGACGCCTGAAACCGACCCTCCGACCCGAACCCTAACCCGAACCCTATGCCAGTGGTCAGTGCTGGGATGCTGTGCTTGGTAAGACTCTAGGTTGGCTCGGCTGGCGTGTGTGTTGAGCTTGGGAAGAGTCCAGGTTGACTCGGGATGCTGTGGCTGGGGAATACTCGAAAGTTGATTAAGCCGCGTAAAACATATCCCTAGCCAATCAGAGTGCCCAATTACCTACCTTAGGAAGATCTACTATCATGCTTTGTCCACTACTGGAGAAAAAAAAAGTTTTTTCACCCACACGCCCGCATTTTGTCCGGTGTAAGTTGGAAACGGCAGTGTAGGCTTCCGGCCTGGAATCGGCGCTGGGTGGCATAGCCAGGTCCTACGCATTTGCGTGGGTGGTACGTTGCGCGCTTTGTACGCGCGAGACGCCAGTATTGGCGACGCGCCACGGGAGAGGGAAATAGTGTTTTTTGGGCGAAAGACACTGTTCGAGAGGCGCGAATTACTTAGCCGTGGGATTCCGTTTGACTCCCGTAGAAGTGTTTGTGTTCCCAGTACGGAAATTGGTTCAGAGACTCTCGCGCTCGGCAGTGCTTCGGGGTTGCGTCGATTGCGTCGTAGACTTTCTTGTGGGGTACACGGCGGTGCCGTAGACACGCGGGAAATGTCGAACCGTCCGTCCGCTCCGGTAGTCTGGAGGTGACTGCTCAACCTCGTGAGGGGCGGTTTGGTCCTGAGTTTGAGGCTCGCTATTAGATTAGGTTGATCTGTTTGTACACGCCGCGCGCGTCTCTTGGAGTTTGCTGCCAAACTCCGATAAGGGGAACCGCGCGAGAAGCGTGCGGCGTTGTGGGCGGGTATACATACATATTTCGACGGAAGGAAGTCGATGAGCGTTGGGAACGCTGAACCCAATGCGCGAATTAAAAAAAAAGCTGCCTGGGATAGATAGGCCTGGGGAGGGGAGGTGGAATTTGTGGCTTTGGGTCACAGTATTGGGACTGTACTGAAAACAGTGCGATAGTATAGTAATGTATACCAGTACCTGATACCAGCCAGGTAATGTTTTCCTGTAGGCTCACACCCCTGTTTGTCTGGGGATATATCTGGAGCCACGGTTTTTTGTTTAGTTCGCGTAATTTGTTTGGCAGAGCGGTTACCGCACAGTTTCCTTGCCAGTTCGTCTACCGAGGCTCAAGAGGGTCGGCACATACACACGCGTGTCTTCCTCCTGGTGCGCATAGAGATCTAGTGAGTACGCGCGTAGCCCGTCGATGGTTCTTAACCGTAATAGGCGAAAGAGAAGGAGAACGCGGAAGCGAAAGCGCAGCGAAACTCGCAGTATATCTAAGGGCGACTTGCGTCGGCCGACAGTACAAGTAGCGTGCGCTTGTACGGCGACTGTAGAGCATCCAGCAGCGGACGCAGGCGGCTTGGCTCCGCTTAGTCAAGCACCGCACTGCTGTATGATCGTATTAAGGGCGAACGCGTAAAACACGGTACCTGAGCTTTGTACTCGTTCAGGAATAGTCCCATGACGCCGATAAGGAAGTCAAAAATTAGGTTTAGGAATGATACCAGCACACCTTTTTAGACGCCGGCATTCGACAGCCTTTGCGTCCGTCGCGAGGGTGGCTAGGAAGACCTGTAATCATAGAAAAACCCCCCGGTAAATGGGAAGATAGTTATATTCGTTACTACTGCTGCTGTCGCATTATTAATAATAGAAAACCCCGTTGGGAAAGGCGTACCACTTGTTGTTGGTGCTGCTGTCCAAGGTGCTCTAGGATGGCAACATTCTGGTCATCAGCGTTCCGCGCTTGCTTCGCGCTCGCCCGCCTGAGGCGCTGCCGCCTCCTCGGTATTAGGCCTAGGCCGAAGCGACCAACTCGTCGGCGTTGCGCCCCGTTCTATCCTAGCTGCGACTACAGTTTAACCGCACGACGAGAGGCCTTATCATTACGTGCCATCCGCGAAACGGCGACGCAGAAGACGTTCGTTGGTCGTCTTGGGGGCGTTGTTTTCGTGTTTGGCGCATAAAAACATGCAACAACAAAGCACGGACGAGGCAAGTGCTCAATTGTCAAATTTTGTTGTGAAAAAAACATGATAACATCAACCGCCGACTTGTAGTCAAGCAAGAAACCTAAGGTTTTCAGATGCGAGGTTCAGACGATCTACCTCAATAAAGCACGAAGAACGCCACAAGACCCCGATACAGTGTGTTTGAAGTGTGTGCGTTTTACTACAGGCAAGGAGGAGGCTATAGTACCACAGTAGTAAATACCGTTGTCAATCAGGTAAACCATCCACTATCATTACAGGAAGGTGCACAGTTTAAAGTGATAACCACAACGACAAGGTCAAGTTCAGACGAGAGCGCGACAGTTTTTTTTTGTGTCGGGTGCGCCAAGGGAACTACCGGTACGCAAGGAAAATATCCCCCTCCCCCCCCCCCCTTCCGCCATTTCAGACGAAAAAAAGGCTGAAACGTCGGTACCGCATGAGACCCGCGCAACACTACAAAACAAAACGAAATGAGACTAAAGACAACCGACGCTGACAACACAAACCCTACCCGGAAAGCTCTTGCGGTTTGGGTGCTACTGAGAAGGCTATCGAACTCGGACGGCTCTAGCAGAGCAGGCCATGTATTCCATTGGGCACTTAGGCTAGATGGGGGCCTGAGGCGAAACACCTACCCGCGATGGGAAAAAAACAGGAGCAGCCCGCTGTGCGCTGAACGAGTGCAACGCATCTGCAGCGGCGATGGCGTCCCCTACATGCACATGCCTATTCAGAGTACATACATGGGATGATAAAAGCCTACAGTCGGCAAAAACCTTCGTCCCTGACAACAAGGCGACATGGTCTCACCACGCCATTAAGAAGGACACCGCATATACACAACGCTCGTATACAATCGACCGCACAGCGAGGAAAACCACGGCAGCTAAGTACATCATCAGCGGCGGTGCGTCAATGGTGCACTGCACAGACTTGACAAGACATACATACGAGTACGCCTTAAAATTCGCGCAGACCCAAACACACAACTAAAACGAAACGTACAAAGCCCACCGGACAACCGGAGAGAGGTGGGGGGAGGGGCTAAACGCCTACAGTGTTCCATATAGGAAGGAGCGTCCTTCGCTTCTTGCGTGCCATGCCGTGAAAACGCCTTGCGTATTCTACTAACACCCTTGCAGCGTCCCCACTAAAAATAACCCTCCCTGGACGAGAGAATCTGCCTAGAAGAGGAAGTATTTCTGGGAGAGGGGAAGTGACTTCGCAGGTTCACACGTCAGCAGCTCGCCATCGGCCCGCACCTGTGCACGGCGGGAAATGAGCGTTGTGCCGAGCGATACGGGCGGGAGCACGAGAAAGGAAATGCGTGAAATAAATTTGTTCATCTGTCGCGAGTTATGCTATCGACGGCGCGGTACCACCGTGAACAAGCGCACCGCCAGGAAGCCTCGCACGGAAGACTTTGACGCGAAATTCTTGTAAACACGGGTGTGAGCAGTCGCGAAACTGAAAGGCGTTACTATCGACCGGTACAGGGCTTCAAGCGAACAGACAACGGCAGCAGGATCAAACGTGCATCGCACGCTTTTATCCAGTGCCTTCAAAGCAGCTACGTACGCGCACACAATGGGGATGCGACGTTGACGGGGCTGTCCAGTCGAAAACGGGGGGAGGCTGAGCGTGTGTGAGGCCTCCCCACCTTCGCGATAAATTGCACCAGCAGCGCGCTTCTACCGCTCTCGACCGCGCCCTCCCCTTCCATTTTGGGTGATCAAACGACAGAGTGGATACCTTTTTCACGCAGGTTGGACTGCAACATACAGAAGACCTTCTATGCCCTAGCCTGTTGAAGCAACGTCAAAGTCTCGCGCTAAAAAAAGTATAACGAAATTGAAAGCGGCACTGCTGCCCTGCCAATCGAATCCAGTGCCGTGTGTCATTGTATCAAACGTTGCAACGGACCAGTCGAAGTTGGCGCGCCCGTCCCGACGACCATACACACTTGCCTCGTACGTCTCCGGGTCAACGGACATCCTGGGCAGCTTGTCGTTGAGCTTCATGTCCTTCTTGCCCACTCCGCGGCAACCCTTTACCGGCTCCACCCTATCCCATATAAAAAACAGACGGCATGAAGCAAAAAACGACGCAAAATAAACAGCAAGCACAAAAAAAAAAATCAAAAAGGGGGGCTGGACGCTGCAAATAGTGGAACGCCCGGCACAACGAATACTGTAAGCAGCCAGCAGACACCACCCCTTAGACATTCCGCCTAAAAAAATAACAACAAAAAACGCGCTCGCTTGCCCGCACCTCCTCCCCACCCCAACGAACAAACATACTTCGAACACGTTGGACAGATGACTGACAGATCGCCACCTCACGATCTAGATATTTTACGGCAGATGGGTTCCTGATCTAATGATCTGTATGATCTAGCTCATCATATTGCCAGGTGGGGGCCGTGAAATCTATCGCATGGTCTATAGCGACATGTTTTCCTGCCTATGATTGGATCTGTACAATACAGATCCCTACTGCTTGATCTATCCCCTGGTAGCTCATCATATCGCCAGGTGGGAGCCGTGTAAAGTTACTGCATGATCCATAGCGACCGATACATTTTCCTGCATTGGATCTGTGCAGCACAGATCCCTGCACAGAATCTCATAACCGCAGGTTTAGGATCTAGATGATATATCTGTAGATGATCTATCTGTAGATGGTCTACCTGTAGATGACCTATCTGTAGACGATTTAGCTGTAGACGATCTACCTGTTGATGATCTATATGTCCGATGTGCCCATCATAATACTCACCTCTTCTTCAGCCCGTAACCGCCCACGGCACCCCCAACCCCCAGACTGCCAGCGCTCACGAACGCCACCGAGCATCCAGCCGCCGCTGCCGTCCCCTCCTTCCCGGCGAACATGGGCCGCATCTCCACGGGCTCCGGCGTCGGGATGGACGCGTTGGGATCCCCCATCTGGGCCCAGGCCACGGCTCCCCCCTTGACGATCATCTCTGGCTTAGCGCCGAAGAGGGACGGCTTCCAGAGCACGAGGTCGGCGAGTTTTCCAACCTTTCATTTCCGGGGAGTTGCCATAAAAATTACAAGTGGAAAAAAAAGCATGAGAAGCTGTGATCAGATCGAGAATTTCGTCCAAGCTTATCTTTCGTCGGGGCCATGGGGGGGGGAAGAGGGATACAGATGGAAAGGGGGAGAAGCAGGAGGGGGGAGGGGGGGGGGGGAAATAGGGACGGAGGTTTTGATTTGTATATTTTACTTCGCATGTATACCTCTTTTTTCCTGTTTTTTCCTTATACTCGGAAACCTCTTTCTACTTTTCCGAGCTGCCGTTGGGCCGATCGAGAGACGAGTGCTCGTCGTAGAAATCATCTCGCTCACTCTGTACGGTCCGAAGGCTTTATCCATACCCGGGGTTCACACTTCACTCGTCCCTTGCTTAAAAAAAATATATCTAAAATCACTGTGTAACACCCAAGAGAACACACACCCTACAGTAAGACGAGCGTCAAAGACGAGTTTCTCCGAAACTAGGGGCGGGGGGGAATACACAACGGAAACGGCGGCGTTAAGACCATCCCCGTCGAGATTTTTCTTCCACAGCCACCTTGCACCGCGTTCGGAGCCCCCTCCCCGTTGCCTAGAGGAAAGCATCATGGAGAGTTTCTATCTTGCGCGTAGTACGGTATTTGTGTACATGCATGCCCGTCTAGGTGGATGGGTTTATTTTTTTGGGTTCATCGCCACCGAGAGAAAAAAAGAGAGCTACTCGTGTACCTGCAATGTGACACCAAGGCGTCCACACATCCTTGAAAATTGAAAAGCAACACCGCGATTTTTGGAAATTTGTCAACATCATATCGATTACCGTTGCCTGTCTGTCCCAAGGACGTGTTCGGGCCGCCACGGCGACAGACAGCACTGTGAAGAACATCTCGAGAGAACGAATCGTAGGTTGCTTGCCCGCCCGCGACATCGCACGAACGGGCAGCAAAACATCATCGGGCCGCGTTCCGCTGGGTACACACCGTGTAGCATCTACGTCAGTCAACGTGCACGAAATTTGGCGCTACTTCTGTGGTCTGCACAGCTCTACTGTTTCCACGCATTGCTTGCTGGTTCTACTGCACTGCACTGGCTTGTGCATTGCACAAACAACAAAAATGAGGGACTGAGCTCTGCACCGTGCTTGCACTCTTCTGCTGCACCGCGCCGCGCTACTTTGCGCTGCTCTGCACTGCGCTGTTTCGCGCTTCTCTGCGCTTCGCTGCACTGCACTGCACTGCACTGTGCTGCTGCGCTGCTCTGCTCTGCGCTTGCGATGCTCTGCTCTGCGCTTGCGATGCTCTGCTCTGAACTGCTCTGCACTGCGCCGCGCCACTATACCGTGCACCGCAATGTACGTGCCTCAATCGATCCCAGCAGGTGCGACATGCCGTGCGCGAGGGCCGGGTTGACCGTGTACTTGGCCAGGTAGCGCCGCACCCGGAAGTTATCCGTCGTCACATTCTCAGGAGTCCACGCGGCAGCTGTGCTCGGGCGGACGGACGGTCGACGCGGGCACACTTTGTTAAAAGAATGGGCTCTTGTAGAGGTCTATCGGGTAGACGTACCTGTGCTATTTATGAGCATAAAAAAAACAGACCCTTCCGGGTGGGGGTGTACTGTAGATACATGTTCAGTACAATGAATAAATATTGAGGGTGTCCAGAGTAGACGTTTCTAACACAAGAGGACGAGGCACGAAGCCACTCACTCGCCAGTCGTCGACGACACCCGCAAAGCAAGATATTTATAAACGGGGACAGGAGTCAGACGGCGTTCGTTTGGAAAGAGAGAGAGCGACGCAACAAAAAGGCGGGATAGTGGCAAAGCATCGCACTTTTTGTTTTATTCGGTCAGCGTACGCACCCTCCGCCGCCTCAATTGAAAAAGATAGCGTGGGGGGGGGGAGCGGGGGGGGGGCATGGAGAGTGGGCGAAAGAGAAAAGTGGGGCGTTACACCTTTCGACCGAGTGAACAATTTTTCTATACTTTTGATTTCCTACAGAGGCAAGGAGGAGTTCTGTGAGAACCAGCGCTCGGCTGAATATGCACGGTGGGAGTCGAACCGGGTGGATCGACATAATATTGCGATGTCGCAGCCGCGCCATTGGGCGAACACGTAGGCGGCGGATAAAACCAGGCCGTGCCCCTCTCTGCGTAAATGTTTAACAGCTCCCATCGTATCATAGGAATTGGTGCCGAACAGCCGTTGTTGAAGGCAAAGCACGTCTGTCAGAAGGTACTGACCTTTGTCCGCCTCCTTGTCCTCCTCCAGTTGGCCTCGCTGCTTCTTCATCTAGGGCCCCCCCCAAAAACAAAAACACGACACACGCATACATTCGTACGTGCGTCGTCGGGTACACGAAGAGATGCAGCGCAGTTCATCGCGGTCAAGGTCACGTTAAAAGGCGAAATAGTCCCAGAGTACTCAAGACGTGCGTACGCACAGTCGGCCGACGAAAAACAATAGCGGCAAAAGCGATGATTTGTCGCGGACATATTGCGCACGAGCTGGAACGGTGTGCGTGAACAATCCACAGCACGGCGTTTCGCGTTAGTCTAGGTCGGCTGATGCGGGCCATGGTACGTAGGGTACCGTGCCACATTCACCAGAGCTCGCTGACTAGGCCAGCAAAAAACCACGCCCTCTCCTCTCGGCGCGCCATCGCGAACACCCGCCCTCGCTAAGCCGCTCATCCCCTCCGTACAACACCTGCCAAAAAAGATCGGCGCACGCACCAAAATTCTCGCGGATACCCCGACCACCTCCACTCGACAGGTCAACGCACGGCACCAAGCACACACGGAAAGCCCAACCTCTTCTCTACGCAGAAACGAAACACATACACAACCCGCTTGAAGCAGCGCGGCCGCACACGAAAAGACACGAACAACCCACAGAGAAGCATTTTTTTTCCCTGCTCCAAGTTGTATCATACCTTGTCGGCGGTCTGCCATGTTCTCGTGATGACCTCGCCCACCCTCCCCATCGCCTGGGAGTCCGAAGACATGGCGCTGATGGCCCCGATGTCGTGCATGATGTCTTCCGCGGCGATCGTCTCTCCCCTGACATGGGGAACATCAAGGGGAAGCAGCCACGCAGCATAATATTGACACGGCGGTGACACGATCGGCGCGCGCAAATTTCACACTCGGCTTGCGGGAAACTTAGCGACAAAGTTAACGGGGGCACCTTCCCAATCAATGGAGGGGGGGGGGGGGGGGGGGGGTGGCGGGGGATACCCGGAACTGGGGTTTCCACACCAAGCTGGACGGTATGTCTCGGGCTAACCGTTTTTGTCTCCGAATTTTTGGAGTTGTAAATGTATAGACAAAATTATGATCCGGGGATGGGACATTATCCTCCCCGGGTGTGGCGACACTGTGACTTTGCCCCGAGGGTCTCCAACTCCGAAAAAACAACGCTGTGTGGTATGTAGCACGGCGGAAGGGGGGGGGGCGCACGGCGTTTCGAGAGGCCACAACAAAGCAAGGGATGCGAGAAGGAGGAAGAGGGTGGGTCTTTTTTAGAAGCCCTCCTTGGCAGCAAAGAAATAAAACTCCCTCCGCATTGAAAACACGCCGCCCTCTGCAAATCGCGGGAGGCCGGGGACGTGGACGCGGACGCGCACCTGATCCGACTTTCCGCAAAAGCGACGTCCTCGGGCACTCCCTTATCCAGGTGGTGGCATACCATGAGCATGTCCAGGTGCTCGTCGATGGTGTTCACGGTGTATGGCCTTTTCAAACAAGGTGGGCGCGGATAGGCGGATCGGCGATACGACTGGGAATGTTGAACGTCTATCGGTGGAGGAGAAAGGCAGGTCGTTCTTCACTTGGAGGGGGGGGTTGGACAAACCTGGAACTAGTGTGGCATAATGTTTGCAGTACGTATCGGAAAAAAAAAACGTAAAAAACGAACAAGAAGTGCGATTTTGCTCGCAAGAGCCGGAACACAAACTGCGGGGGGAGAAAAAAAAACTCCTGCTTCGGGCTTGCACCTCTCCCGCGAAAGGACGGGCATGGTGCAGAGTCACGGTTCGGTCGAAAAACCACCGCTACCTCGACCACGCCGTTTTCCGTGCGATAGCGCTGCAGCAGCAGTAGCAGCAGCAGCAGCAGCAGCCCCCAACCGAATCTACAGTAGCTTTGCCCCGCTTCGATCGTTTCCCGTGCTCGGCGTTTTCATGCACCCCTCCCCCAAAATGTCTATAACTGTTTCTCCTTTCTGGCCCACAGTCGACAACACCAGGGCTACTACCACTCAAGCGCGCCATCCGTGCCGACCGTGCCATGCCGTGCTCGGTCGATGTCGCACGCGAGCTTGGTTCCCTCGTGTGTCCCGTGGACACTCAACTGTGCCAAGCAACCGATCGTGTGTTCGCGGAACTCCCAATCTCCCGGACTACGCAAGGTTGTAGCATACCTCGTCCACAACCGAACGGAAGCATGGAAGCAGGCTCGGGAAGGCTGCGTACTCGCATCAAGTGAGACGGTTGAGACAGAGAAGGCGATATACATATGTCAACACAGAGAGGCTAAGACGAAAAAAAAAAAAAAAAAAAACAAGTGGGAACTGATTTCAAAACTATTCCTCTCGCAGAAAAGAGGCACGAGCCGACCGACCACTGCCAACGCAAAGCGGTAACCGTTACCGCGTGGGGTTCGTCGACGAGGGGATGACGTTGGGCTCTCCACAGACGGCAATGATGTCGGGGGCGTGCCCGCCCCCGGCTCCCTCGCTGTGGTACGTGTGAATAGAGCGGCCCTTGAAGGCCGCCACGGATCCTTCCAAGCTGCAGGACTCGTTCAGCGTGTCGGTATGGATGGTGACCTTTTTAGATGGCAAAAACAATTGCGCGGATAAGCCATGCGCGATAGAGAAGGGGGATCCTGGGCGGCTTCAACCCCTTTACTCATACTGCTGCAAAATGATCCCCAACTATTTCCAAGCAGTTTGTCCCCCCCCCCCGTAAAAAAACATGGGCGGGCGCATTTCTGAAAGGCGTAAATGCGTTTTTCCGGCCAGCCCCCGCGACCCCCACATTCAGCGTCCACGCATACCAGGCACTTGCGGCTGTTGCTGTCTGAACCCGGTTTTTGTGTACAGAACACAGGGAGGGTCGTGACACATTTTGTATGCGGGGGTGGGTGCCCCTTGCGAGTTTGGTTGGTTCCGCCTGCGGGAAAAAAATGGCTGGTATATTTCCGTTCTCGCCTGGATGTCTTCCTCATCCGCAATCGCGAGACAGCAGTCGATCGCGGCGGGCGTAGTGCCCCAGTCCTCGTGGAGCTTCAGGCCCACGGCACCGGCGTCGATTATCTGCGGGACCAATCAAAACAACACACGTGGTCGAAAGGCGAGATCAGGCGCGACGAAACACGTACCGTACCAGGTACCTGGAAACCCCCCCCATCATCGGGTCCATCGCAGGAAACGAGGGGTGATATTGAACCAGCTATTGTCTCCGGCCGCTCCGAACTCGCTAGGACAAGGCAGCGTGCAACTCAGCGCCCCCTCGCAGAAAAGAGGCACCACGCTCGTCAGAAAAAAAGCACGGACCTATTACTTACTGCTCAAACGGTCTTTGCGTTTCAGGTCGGTCTTTTTCGTCGCGCCACGCAAGCACAAGACACCGCATCCCTTTTCGCCGTTTCACTCAAAAGGATGATCCGGAAAAGGGGTCGTAAGAGCGTCGCAGACCCCTCGCTGATTGCTACCGGATCGCGAGCTAGTCTCAAACAATCGAAGAAGAAGAAGAAAAACGTGTGTTAGGGGATTATTTCGTGTGTTTTCAGGTGATACCCGATGGCTTTGAACTCAACCCGTCCCTTGGATCTTTCTCTTTTGTTTGGTGTGCCTGGTGCGGCCGAAAACACCGCCCGTCCACACTACCGGTACACCGGAGGACGCTGCTTCGTTCGAACTGCTGCTCCCAGCCTTTCCAGGCTAGCACCAAGCGGTCAGCTATTCGTACAGCAATCAGGCGGATGTGGGACTCTTGAGTGGCAGTCGACGCGATCCGACCCTGCCTGGTAATGGATTCACGGGGGGTGTACTCGATAGGAGAGATGTACTCGATCTCATGCATGGCCCTAGTCGTATGACCATAGACCCTCGGGGGGGGGGGGGAAGGGAGTCACTACGCTACAAGCGCACGCTTCAGTATGCTGATGAACGAGATCTGACGCTTACAAACTCTGCTACATGGGCAACGGACACTACTCTCACGGAAGCAGAAGCTAGACCAAGGCGCACAAGAAGAGCGGGGGGGGGAAGGCTGCCCGCGCGGTGGTTGTGCTCTTCACCTCCTTCAAGCCCTCCGGCTTGGCCGTGTTGCCCTTGCCCGTGAAGCCAAAGTTCATCGGGATCGCGTCCGTGGATTGGAGCATCAACTTCATCTGTCGGTGCAGATTACACAAACAACCACATCAGAGGTCAGGGACGGGGGCGGGGTGTACTCGATCTCAAGCATGGCCGTAGTCGTACGACCATAGACCCTCGCATCCCTACTATGCCGGGACGGAGCACATCGGGTTTTCACCGATTATAATAGGAAGATATTGCTTGCACAGAGCGCGAAGCGCCGAGAGGTGTTGGGCGAGTCGCATGAAGGGTGAGCTACATGCTACTAAAAACCGCTTTTGAGGCGGCTTCTCTGTCGTATAGATGACCGCGTCAATGAATTGATGAATTTTCGGGTGTGGCCACTTCCAGAGACAGCAATGGGAGTATTATGTAACTGCCTCTTGGGTGCCTTACCATAAAACACTACGTGATGCGATAATTTCCACTTGTGCGGAGTATAGGTGCTCCACCCCGCACAAATGTTCTATAACTCCATCGCCAGCTGTGACCGCCCTCTAGAAAAAACAAACGAACGAACAAGCAAACGGTATATTTTACAGTGTCATTGCCGACCGACACCAACCCAACCTACTGTATATATATTACATGGGGGGGTATATATTACATAGCGGGGGCAACGTCAGGGATGGGGGGGGGGGGGGTACTCGATAGGAGAGATGTACTCGATCTCATGCATGGGCGTAGTCGTATGACCATAGACCCTCGCATCCCTACAATGCCGGGACGGAGCATGTGGGGTTTTCACCGACCAGGCAGACATTGCTTGCACCAAGCGCAAAGCGCCGTGAGGTGTCCGGCGAGTCGCATGAAGGGTGAGCTGCATCCTACTAAGAACCGCTTTTGAGGCGGACTTGCATATGGACGACAGCTTCAATGAGTTGATTTAATTTCCGGTGTAGGCAATTCCAGAGATAGCAATGGGGGTACTATGTAACTGCCTCTTGGGTGCCTTACCTTGAACACTACGTGATACGACCATTCCCACTTGTACGTCAGGGATGGGGGGGGGGCATTGTGCGTGCTTGCATCGGTGTACTCTGCGGACAACAGCAACTTCGCATTCGAGATAACCCAACCGGCGATGCACGGGACGACATTGATAAGTGTTCACAGAACACGGAAAAACACTATTAATGTTTTTTTATGTATGCTGCCGGTCGACGGGTTTCACACTGCAAGCATCTGTGGTGTTGCTATAGCAATTTCCAATGCATCCCTATCCCCTCCCACTTTGCGCGTCCTTCTACCCGCGAGATGAAGCACGCGGTGAGCAGCTATCATACAGCGCTAGTCGAGTCGCCGCGATGCCCCTCCGGAAGTTACGAGCACAGACCATAAGCAGCGGCAGCAAAGGAAGCACTGTTTGACGAGGGGTACTACCCATGATAGTAGCCAAGCAAGAGCAACACTAGGGTCAACGACAAGAGTGCTGACAGCAACAGCAGCAGTAGCATGAGCAACAACAACAGCAGCAGTAATATATGCGCTACAGCCGGAGCAGCAGTAACAGTAGCAGTACCATCAACACTTGGGTGACAGCAATGGTAGCAGTATCAGACAAACGCACATGCTCGGGGTGCGGAGTGCAAGTGGTAGCTCGGGAACCCGTAGCGGGACCGGTTCCGCCGCCGAGGAGGGTGGTCACCCCGGACGCGATAGCCTGGAGAAAAAAAACAGCATGCGCGGAGGTTTTACCGGGCACATCACTGGCTTAGGGGTGTGGAGTGATGAGTTGTTCGGGCGAGCGGATTCACAAAAGTTCGGCGAAGGCAGGCCCGCGGACGAAGCTGGCGGCAAACATGGTCCATTGCTGCTTTGACGGACATATTTCAGATTGGTGCGGTGGGTTTTGGGGCTTGGTTTTATAAAAACCGGCTATATACGATTAATACTGTAGATGTTCGGTGTTAACTCTGACGTACGTCCAGTCTCACCATTCGGTGGTAAAACAAAAACAAACATGGAGAACACCAGTCACACTACAGGAAGAACATGCACACACAATAACAACACCCAAGCGCAGTGGCCGAAGCAACGTGGGGAAAACGAAACAAAAAGCGTAGTGACACCCACCAGCAAACGAGACGCATGGACCGAGCGCTCGGATGCACAGGGTCATGCCTTGATGCCGGCATGCTGATGATAAATTATACTCCGGTAACATTCCGTCGTCGCATTGATTCGTGTAAAGCTTGGGACCGATGAGGCCTCTCCGCTGCGGCATGATATCACACCCATACGTGTCGTCCCTTTTGCTTTTCTCTTCGATGCCGTACGTAGCTCATGTGTATCTTTCCTACCCGCGGGTAATTTGTCGTGCTTACTACACCCAAACGTATACCCTAACCTCTAGTGGGCCTCGCTTCGGTTGTTCCGGAGGACCGCTCCACAGGAACGTGCGAACTGCTTGGACAGCGGCAGGGCGTCGTCCGTATTTACCGTAGAAGCGCCATTTCGTGGGAACGCTTCACCCCCGCCGCGGCTGGGAATGCTGTCATCCGTACGTAACTGCGTGCGCCTGTGCCGGACTTTCAACCTCACGCACTCCACAACAACGTCCATGGCTGTGCCGTCCATACGACGGGTCGCTGCCTCCCACCAGGACGCCTGGGAGAATGATCACGGCGTGTGCTCTACTACACTCGTCCATGTGTTGCAACGCACCCCCTCGCGACTGAAAGGCGGGAGACAGCATATCCAAGGCTCGTTGTGTTCCCTCCCGGCGTAACGGCCACGGCAAAAAAAAAATTGTACACCCCGCCGACCCCTCACAGTGGTATCACGACCTCCTCAGTCTCTCCCGCTCTCTTGGCACCGGGACCCGGAACGAGGTGGTGTTCGAATCGCACAGAATGCCGAGGCACCCTTGTGTCCTCGACGGCTTAGGGTCACGCTTGGCGTCCGGCAGGAATTACGTAGCCGCAAAAGTTTACGATATAGAACAAACAAAGAAAACTATAACAACATTTCCGGACCAAAAGCATTCCCACGCGAAGGGGGCTCCGAGGTGGGCAGCTAATGTACTTTTGGCAGAGCACCCGGACGTGGAAGATAAAGTCTCCGGACCAGGGCGTCGTCGATATACGCGAGGACAGAAACACAAATCCCCACTCGCGCGCCACGGGGCGCAATGCTACATATTTTCCCGCAAAAAAAAATGAAGTTTCGCGCAAAAACAACCATACCCCACCGTCAGCGATCAAACGTCTGCTTCTCGTCGCGTACAGAGGAAAGGGCAAAAACGGTCGCTCGCAGCACCCACCTCGTCGCAGATCTGAGGGCAGATGAAGTGCACGTGCGCATCCATGCCCCCCGCGGTGACGATCAGCCCTTCTCCGGCGATGACCTCCGTGTTGACGCCCACCGTCATGCCGGGGGAGACCCCCTGTTGTTTTTGAGCAGTTTTGTTTGGTCCGTCGTCAGGGTACGGTACGGTGCAATTTTGCTGTGTTTTTTGTTCTCGGTCGAGGGGTCGGATGGAACAACCCACACCTCGGTCTGCTCAGATAGATCATGATCTAGTTAGATCTATCTACCTACCTACCTACCTACCTATCTACAGTAGATCATCTAGTTCCTTCCTTGCCTGCCGCTGTGAGAGGTTGCTCCAGGATCTGCATAGTACAGGCCCAACCCAGGACGACATGTTTTACCTAGATCATGCAGAGTATACGGGTCCCACTCGGCAACATGAACTGGATCATACAGGTCATACAGATCATATAGACAATACAGATCATACAGATCATACAAACCATAGGAATATATTTGCCCTAAAAGGTCTAGATCATGAATCGGTGGTAATCGATGATCTATCCAAGATGTGAAACAAAACAATCACGGTTTTACATAACGATCGTAGTGGGACCAAAACCAAAACGGAAGCTGAGGGTGACATCGCGTTCATGCATGCGCGCGAGAGCGTTTTGTCCCGTCGAGGGCTTTCGTCTCTTGTGTGCACGAAAAAAAAAAAATCGCCCGGGGCGCTTAACCCTTTTCGTACCGCAATGTGCAGAAACCTAAATCGTACTCTAGTTTCAAGTGTTTTGTCCCCACGACGGGAGTTCAGCCCTAAAAGGCTTTAACCTCTCACCTCCATTACATCGGGGTTTCCAGCCTTGCCGATGCTAGAGATCAGCCCGCCCTTCATGCCCAGGTCCGCCTTGTAGATGCCCGTGTAATCGAGAACAAGGGCGTTCGTTACCACCGTCTCCAGCACCTCGGCAGCTCCGACTCCCGCCGCCTGTCCCATCCCCTCCCTCAGCACCTGCATACGACGAGACAAGAAAAACAAAAAAACGAAAAAAAACGATGAAAACAAAAAAAAATCGAAGGAACACGTGGGACAAGAAATAAACAAATAATAAGCGCAAGAGTGGGGGGGGGGGGGGGGGGCAAGTGAGACAGACTCTTTGTCTCGAGCATTTTTTGTTTCGCTTTCGTTGCCCGTGCGAAGCGTTTACGCGAACAAAGGAAAACCGTCGTCGTACGTACTTGGTGGGGCAAAACAACAACTAACCCTAACGAAGAACAACAATTAGCAACAACAACGACGACGACGACAACATCAGGCACAAACTCGTCAACAACAAAGCGTCGAGATGGTATGGGGGTGGCGCAAGCAACCCGTGGCGGTGTGCCTTCTCTTCCTTGCGTGTGCGAGGGAATACAACCGGGGAGTCCACAATAACAGCGCGCACCAATGAGCACCAACTGTTCATGACCCCCATTAGGAGCTTCAGACAGGGGGACAAAAAAATGCCGGCACCCGCCACACCAAGCAACGCCGGGCTGCTGAGGTAAGTACATACATATGGGGCGATGTGTCCGCATGGCAACGCACCAGGCAAGGACCTGTTAGCCCTTGCAGTGCCGCAGACCCGTTTTGGCGACAACCTGCTCAGAATTTGAGTGGTTTGTCCACACAACGTTACGGCGGTCCTGAAAGGTTTAAGGATGCTGATGCACCACTCTGACCGGGCACATAAGCTCTGCTCGATGTTCATATCAGAGCACCAAACGGCTACTATATCCCCGGCCAAGAGCGGATACTCCTACTGCTGCTGCTGCAGCATGCTCCTTCTATTGACGGGGGAATACACCGCTCTTTGTACCTAAGTAATAGAGCCTTTTATATCAATTTTCAGTCCCAACGTTCCTTATGTTTATGAACAGAGCGGTACCTACAGCAGTACTCAGAATCCAAAAATGTGCTGTGTAAACGTAGGAGGATACATTGTTTTTTGTGTCCATCTGATAGCTACATATACGTATGCCCCCCTCCGCCCCCCCTGTAATATCCAAGAATGATAATGAGTACCCCACCCCCCAGGTCTATGGTAATACGACTACGGCCACGCACGATAGAGAGTACGCCCCGCCCCCCCGGAAATAGACGCCTGATTGTATCGCACTCGCCGGTCTTTTGGTCGCCACCAATGGGGTCTCAATACCATGCAGGCAGTATGCAGTAGGCTTGACGGTGGTGAGGAAACGCGTCTGGCGAGCAAAGCTCGGGGTCACTCCCGCAAGATCACTAACAAGCGCAGCAGGACAGCCAGGCTTCAGGGAAAACGAGGAGACTCGTCCCTCTCTACCTCTCTCTGCCTGTCTCTCTCTCTCTCTCTCTCTCTCTCTCTCTCTCTCTCTCTCTCTCTCGCAGTTACGGACCGATTATCATTCCCCTTCCCCGCATGCTCCTCCGCAGCGCATTAGCCCGCGATTGCTATTGCCACGAACGGACAAGTCCACGAGCGACAACCTGCAACGACGGGCGTTCATGAAAGTTTCGCACCTTGCCCCCGCCAAACTTGCACTCGTCCCCGTATACGGTGTGGTCGGCCTCCACTCGAACCTGTTCCATCCCATCGGTTGTCACACACAAACATTGATCAACATCGACCCAGCCGGAAAAAGTGCGGCGGGAGGTAACGATATCAGGACGGAGCCGGGGGCGGGCGGGGGGTAATAGAAAAACAGATGCGAGGGCTGGGCTCTGGTACAGTATATCCCGGCAGTACTGTAGTAGTCAACTGGCAGCAACTATCTACTGATTGAGTCGGCCGGTAGATGTTTGCCAGTATATTTGAGATTGCGTAGGACTAAGAAACACGCCATAAGATATTACGGAAACCCATCAAACCGCGTTTCGGGAGGAGAGAGGGCACAAGAGAGAGAGGAGGCTTTGTTTTGTTGGTAAGAGCTTACTGTCCTATATATGCCCCAACGGTAGGAGCGACAAAAAAACATCAAATACCCGACTGCTTCATGATGCGCCTGCCCGACGACCAGCATACTGATGCAATCCAATGGACTGATTACTGACGGAGTCAAGCACAATACATACTGCTTGAGGCAGCCAGTGCCCAGCTCTAGTGGTTGCAAGACCGTGGCAGTCTCTGCTCTGAGAAGAGGAAATCGAGAAGGCTCGAGCGCGGCATACGCAGGGAAACGCGTGTAACGCGCGATGAGAAGAACCGATCCGCAACCCCCGTACTCTTGGCCGCCTCCCAAACATCGTCTTGTCGCCAACGTTTTACAACAGCAGCAGCACCGACGGTTACCGTCGCGGCAACGACCGCACAACAATAGCAACAACGACAACAACAGCATAACCAACATCACCAGTAACAACACCAACAGCTACAACCACAACGACGAGGACGATGACAACAACAACAACAACAACAACAACAACAACAACAACAACAACAACAACCACAAAAGCGAAAGGGTTTCCGCGCTACCCTGTACCCCCCAACTCACGTACAGATCCGTGTCCGCCAACCGCACAATATCACCCTCGGTCGGACCGAACACGGCCGCGTAGTTAGCGCGGGTAACCGTTATTCTCTTCGAGCTCTGACCCTCATCGTCGTTGCCGGGTTCCTGCGGAGGGGGTGCACGGGATCGCGGAAGGCGCCGACAGCATGGGTGGCGCCGAAGAAAGTTCGACACGAATCATCATCAGCACGCCGGAAAGATGACAATGTATCTATCTACCTATCTACACATAGATCATCTAGATCCTAACGTGCCGTCAAGAAATGCTGTGCATGTTGTGTATACAGCACATATCAAACAAACTCAGGACGCTTGTGCTACATATTACATATAGATTGTACGCGGCCCCTGCCCGGCAACATGAGCTAGCTCATACAGATCACACAGGTCATATCTGCCCTGAAAGGTCTAGTTCACCAAGCGGGAATACATTATCTATCTGAACTGTCCGTTGTGTGGAACCATCACAACCACAGTAGGGCCGCGAGGTGGCTTACTACATACACAATCCAGCCGAGCGCTAGTTATTAGGCTGGGGCGGCGAAGTAAACCAACTAACCGACATAAAATGTTCACTTATATATATATGTATGTATACCTAGATACAACTCATATATATACATATATATAAAATATACATAATATATATATATACTTCGTATATGTTTAACCCTGCGGCGGATTGGTAAACACACAAAAATATAACCTTAAGCTCACCACACTTCGACGTTCAAGAATCGTGTCGGGTTTTCAAATTAATGCGTCGCTACCGTCGCAGAAGCAGCAGAACCGGCTGCTGCTGCTGCTGCTGCTGCTGCTGCTGTCATGCATGCGCGCGTGAGCATGTTGACCCGAGAGGGACAGGTACACATATCAACACGATTCGGGCCTCAAACGCGCGCCAGTCAGAGATATAGATGCAGAGACGCAGAGCTAGCGAAAAACAAGATGTCGCGCGCAACTACTTGTGCTGGAACTGGAATACTGTGCGTAACCTGAGCCAATCCACCAACTGACTCGTCGGCGCCTTATAGGCAGGCGACTCGCAGCCCCAACCACAAAACGGACACGGGGGCGAAAGCCGGCGTTCCCTTTTGCGCCCGACTACAACAGCAGCAGCGCCACTCTTGTTGCCCCTGCTGCTTCCGTAGCTCTGCCGATTCCTCCCGCCTGTTCTCCTGCTATATATATAAGCAATACCCGTGCTGACGGTGAGACCCCCATCACCGCTGACACCCACCCCCCGTGCGACAAAACAAAGAACGGGCATGAGACAGCTCGGGGGGCTACAGAGACTACCTAGAGATGCCCGACAAACCTCCTCCCCTTTTTCGCGTTTGTGCGTAGTTTGATGAAAATGCGTTGCATTTGCTTGCCGTGATTACAAGAAGAGACGGGGTGGCTTCCCGACGCCCGATCGAAAGCAAGCAAGGCAACGCCGTGTAACTCTGGGGTAATTAATCCTTAGACCAACTTCAGTCCTTTCTTGCTGCCCCCCTGGCCTATACACACAGCGTGTTCATACGCTGTGACCCCCGACGACGAAAACATGACCCCCCGCGCCGGGCCTCATCACGGGGCGACACCAAGCAACAGGAATATAACTCGCTCCACTCCAAGTCTCTCGTCATGCCAGAAACTCGGGTACCATCGCATCGGCGCCGGCTCGTGACATTATCAGAGAAACCATACCAACACCAATCGCGCAGGGGAACGACACGGCGCGCCAGGTTTGATGCTTGCAAAACGAGCACGGGAACCCTAAAAACACGGCAGACGGCCGGGCAACAAACACCCGCGTGGGACACTTACATCTTGGTGGCCGAAACCCCCCGCTACGATGCGTTCCATGATGGTGTCCCAAGCGGAGGGGTCCACTGGGCCGTCGCACAGCGCTGTGACGACAAGTTTTCGAGTGGCATCCGATCAAACAGGTCAGGTTAAAATGTATACATTGGACAAGTTGCCTCGGAAAACGGACGCGCGGACGAACGAACGAACGCTCGGTTGGGTGCGCCTAGGACGGGGTAGGGGGTGGGAGTGGGTGCGCCCAGAAGCCGGGGGGGGGGGGGGGCGGGTGTACTCAATATCATGCGTGGCCGTAGTCATATAACCATAGACCCTCGCATCCTTACAATGCCGGGACGGAGCACGTCGGGTTTTCACCGACCAGAGGCAGAAATTGCTTGCACCAAGCGCGAAGCGCCGTGAGGTGTTGGGCGAGTCGCAAGAAGGACGGGCTGCATCCTACAATTATAAAAACCTCTCTTAAACCGGATTTTCTTCCATATAGAGCGGGGGGGGAGGGGGGGGGGGGGGGTACACGGCCACGAGTCTAGGGTGATGCATGCACACAACGATGAAGACCTATAGCCGGGTGCGCGGCTGTTGCATCACGAGGAGGTTGTAGGTGGGCCCACGCGTTGCGCTGCACCCGAGGACGCCTACGCGAGATACCGCCCTTTTGATTGGCGATCGACAACCTTGGACTTCTGTACAGACTCAAGTACGTTGTTAGCAAAACACGCACACCTCGCTCGGAAAGATATATCATGATCTATCTACCTACAGATAGGTCATCTAGTTCCTCCCCTGCCGTTGTGAGAGACTATGCAGGACCTGTGTATAGTGCAGATCCCACCCAGGGGAGAACTTGTGGTACATCATGCAGACAGGCTACACGGGTCCCACCCGGCGACGCGAGCTAGATTATATATACAAGATCGGCAATAGATCTGCCTTCAACGGTTTAGACTCTGAATTGGGAATGATCTGTAGATGATCTGGCCGAGGTATGGAAGAGTTGCTTGACCTCTCCCCTCGGCTGCCGTCGCCGACGGGCGAACCAATAACACGGGGACGCCAAGGGTTCGAACGACAAGAGGGGGGTGGACGGCCGACGCCCAAAAACTGCAGCGGCGAGACGACGCCCACAGTTTCGTCCACCCGCGGTAACATCGTTTGATCACATCCGCCGGCAAGTCCGTTAAAACACGCGTCTGCTCCACGCCTTCGCAATCATGCATACAGAACGCGCGGCAGCCCGGGAAGCCGTGCGCTTACACTTCACCCCGCAGTCATCAGCCCTCGGTTCGCGCACAAGGGGTTGATGTGTACTTGTGGTCCCCGTTTCCGCCGTGGCACCACGTGTGGCAATGCTTTTCACCTACCTACCTGGTTGCGGTCAAAGCCGATCACACCCTTGCTTGAGAAAATGTGTCGGTTGAAGGTCTATATAGCTTTGACCCGTCAAGGCCTCTCTGAACTAAATACACGAGTTATCGGGTGGGGGGTTCCTTGACGACTGCCCTTGACGGCCGTCCTTGACGGCCGTCCTCAACGGCTATCCGTGACGGCCGTCCTTAACGTTCTTTCCTTGACGGCTGTCCGCCAACCGCAAGAGCTTCATCAACCGAAATATTTATTGTGTGCATGAGTAACACAAGACAAAACAGGCAGATAAAAAAACGAAACCGAAAACGCGAAACCTTAAGAGCCTACGTACCGAGGACGGAATGCACGAAAAATATTTTCAACACTTGGAAATTTCTACGCTTCACTCACCGTTCCCACCCCTGATTACGCGGTTACCGGCGATGTCCACCAGCGTCACCGTCTTGGTGTCCCCAGGCTCGAAGCGAACGGCCGTGCCCGCGAGTATGTGGAGGCGCTTGCCGTACGAGCGGCGGCGGTCGAAGCGCAGCTCCCGGTTGGTCTCGACGAAATGGTAGTGTGATCCCACCTTCGCTAGCGTCACGCCGGGTATTCGGAACGAAAACGAAAACCAAATCAAACCTGTTGCTAGGTACCGGTTCTGTCCCTATGTGATAAGCTTCGAATCAATTAACCAGGGGGGGGGGGGGCGTACTCATTTGTTGCTTGCCTTAGTCATTTGACTATTGACCACGCATCCCTTTCGAGACGGAGCGGGGGGGGGTGTACTCGATAGGAGAGATGTACTCGATCTCATGCATGGCCGTAGTCGCTGTGGGGGGGTAAGTGCAAGAGCTGCTTTGCACGAACGCGTCTCATGTGCTTCTGCCATTCTGCCCCGCCTCTCCCGCGGATATGACCTGGAGCCTCTTCCGCGGCTAGACTTGGAGTCTCTCCCGCGGCTAGACCTGGAGCGTATCTCGCGGCTCGACGTTAATCGCCGGCAGACCTGGTGGGGAAGGAATCTACCGTCGAACACGCAGCCGCTGCTGGGGTAGTCGAGGGCGACAAAAGGGTTTCCGACCGATCCACTCAAGAGCCACATGAAGAAGACGCTGCTGTTTATTAGTGATGCGAAGGAGTTAGATACCCGCAGCTAAACGTCCGAATACTGCCGGTACGTGATCGCGGCGGCATTACGTCACCCGTTCGAGCTCAGCGAGCAGGAGGATAAACCACGCGGCCCACGGGATGGAGGGGGGGCGGGATGCAGAGGGTTGCGTTGCCCTTATCCGGAACACGATACGTAGGAGCATGGGGTAAAAATAATAACTGACGTCTCTGACGGAATTAACATGCGCAAAGGGTGAATTTGTTTCTCGATCTAATGGGTATGGATCAGCCTCGCTCGCACCATAAACAGTTTTGTTGACGGTGCGTCCTCGGTAGACAGCTGGACAAAATAACGTTCCGTGTTTCATCCCGCCTCGATCAAAGCGCCAGCGAGCGCGCAGGTGTTCGCCCGGGCTCTCTAATCAAGTACAGTCGGAATGGCCGTCGGAACACGCACACGGGGGCTACCGAGCAAACGGGCGGGACCCGGGATATTGACACGCCGGAGACCCCCCCCCCCCCCCCGCCGCCCCCTGCAAATCATGCGACCACCAAAAACTGATGAAAAGGTTTCCTCGTCCGTCCCCAACTATCCGCGACAAACGCATTGCCTGCTGGATGGATGCATGTGCCATGCAGAAGGGCTTATCGAAACCCCCCATTCACAACACAGCGGCACACAAGGCCCAAACACACGGAAAACACGCCTGAATATTCCACTACCGTACATCACACACACTACACAAAAACTGCTCCCAAGGGGACACAGATAAAGGGGGGGGGGTCCGCAGCACGCAACCGGGAGCAACAGCAACAGCTAGACCCCCACAACAGACAGAAACACCCATACACCCATGCGAAAGCGCACGCGCAAGCACAGCACAGGCCTACTTATATACATACATACCTGGATGGGGCGATCGCCCATGTTGGTGACGCTGAGCGAAAGCGTGGCCCTGCCCTTGTTGATTTCGATCTCTTCCCCGTCGGGCGTCAGCACCTCGCCGAGGCAGATGCTCCTCTCAGAGTTGCCGAACACCTCGAGGTCGGGAACCGGCAAAAAGGAGCCCTGGAAATAAAAATGACGCCCGCAGCGGGGAAGGGTGGGGGAGGGGCAGCCGAGGGGGGGGGGTGGTACGCAGTCCGACACGAGCTTATGGCCAAGCAGGGTTTTTTTCTTGGAGGGGGTTTGCATGGGCAGGACGGCGTTTCTACGGTCAGGTTTTGAGTCTGGTTGCCGGTCAGGACGGCGACGAGGAGCGGGTGCCGACGTGGGTCGTGGTGCGTGCACAGGGTTTTCTGCTGATGAGAATGAGCGCAAACACAGCACAAGCTACTGTAGATCAAGCGTGCCACGGGAAAACCACGAGGGGAAAAAAGAAGAAAACGAGCGTGCCATCAACGGTGGGAAAGAAAAAAACACCCCATCACCAGTACGGATGCCGTCTTCCTCAACCTCTCACAAACGAGCGAGACGACCAAGGTATTTTTTGCTTCGCCATGAGGGTCGACCGCAGACCGATCACCCGAAAGCTCAACCCATCCCCAATGCAGCGACCATCATCCTGCTCCTTGTCACGCAGTACCAGGTACTTCTTGGGTTTCCACATTTTTTCACCCCGCGCCTACCTGCAGCGCGAGGGCGAGGTCTCCGTCCTCCCTGCAGATGGGATGGGCAATGGTCACGAGCTTCGTGCCGTCGGGGAACGTGCCTTCTACCTGCACCTCGCGGAGTTCCGCTGCTACTCCGGCCATCACCTGCCTCGTCAGCCACACGGCGTGGAAATAAAACAATGGTAGTGGTCGGCAGATACAACGCGCAGAAAAAGAAAGAAGAAAAAGTATCCTGCGAAGAAACGCGTCTGCCTGCCTGGTGTGCGGCGCGAGTATGAAAAAAACTGCACACCATGCACATGTCGGCGGTGCTTAAAATAGTTTGGTGCGGTCGGTTCAACCGCACAGCACGAAGCGAGAGAGCACTTGCCCGCATGGTGTGTGTTTCTTAGCCGCATCCTGTCCTCGCGAGCCACGAGCTAGTTGCGCACATCAATATGAGTGGGTGCAGGGGGCAATGCTCGCGCTAGCGGTGGCGGCAGACCCCTCACCGGGACGAAACTGTCTTAACACCATATCCACAACAACAAACCACATGCACACACCGAAAATCCCACACAGAAAACCCACCGACAAAACGACAAAGTGCACGATAAGCGCGCCTCTAAGCGTGAGCGACGATTGCCGTACGTCTTGAATCCTATCACTTTTCTCTCTCTCTATTTCCATCTCTCTCTCTTTCTCTCTCTCTCTTTCTCTCCACCTACCCTTGATTCATTCCACGGTAAGGGTTGGCCTTTTTGCCTTCTGAGGCAACATTTTCTGACCGGTTGACCTCTTCAAGTGAGCAACTAGTAGTATACCAGTTACTATTACGGGGGACCATAGTTAACAGGACCTACGGCAAACTCAAAAACCTACCAGATATTTATTCACCTATTTTTGCTAACAATATTCGGTCCTATTTACTATGGTCCTCCGTAATATGACACTTTACGACTGTTATAAATTTGTTGTAGGACTAGCGCATAGAAACGTTGGTCGGGTTTGCGCCAACGAAATTCTTCGGTGGCATGACTTGGGTGATATATGAAGCTCCTCGTGAGAGGAGCTCAGAAATAAGTCACCACCCCTGAAAGGCACCACCCCTACCGTGGCATTGCTCCTTGTCGCGAAATAACGACTCGAGTCGGGCATCTGCTGCTGCGCGATACACCGCACGCGCGCACCTAAAGCGGGCTGCCACGCGACCATTTCCACACTGTAGCCCACCATTACCAGCAAGCATCGCTGGGGTCGGGCTAGCTTACCGCCGCTCCCGGCGTTCCCCTTGCTATGGTAGGGGAAAATAGCCCATGCCGGAGCTGATCAAGGGAGTATATGCGGGCGCTCTAGTGTGTAGGCGAAACCAAAGCGATGTTGCCCTCTCCTGTAAAGATCCCCCCCCCGCCATGGTCATACGACTACGGCCATGCACGACAACAAGTTCACACACCCCACAGCGCTCGCGCGCGCGCCCACCGGTCCATGTGATTGGCGTACCCTCCGGAGCAGCCACAGCTGAAATTGGGACGCTCGCGGTCTACGAGCGCGACAGAGAAAAATCGTTTATTCTTGCAATATCATACCATCCGAACGCCTACAACAGTAGACGCATCTCCAGAGGCGCTGGGCGCCCATCCAAAGCCCCCGTCCAATACACCAAGTATATACATATGTATACTTCATGTGACTTCTTCTCGTCGCTGAGAGCGCTAGAGAGCAAGAAAATTCGACGAACATCGACGAAGAGTGGGAATGCTGAACCCGCTGCGGGATAAAAATGAGCGGCAGGTGCCTGGGCAGGAGAAAGGAAGACACCTGTGACCGCGAAATGTTGTCCTGAAAGATGGAAAGTAAATGTGGTGACTAACAAAAAATGCAACAACAACAACAACAAAAACTACTTTATTCCGTGGGCAACGACGTACGGCCCTTTTTGTTTCACCTGCCTGTGGCCGATCATCTGCTTCCCGGTGTTCTGCAGCTCTGCCACGCTGACGCCGTTCCTGATAAATTCCAGCAGCTGTGGGGTTCATGTTGTGCGCGAAAGATTAGCGGGAGAAACGTTTGCATGCGCGCGCGTGTGTGAGTGGGTGCAAAAAGCGACGGACACCGGAAGTAGAACCCAAAATACATGGGTGATGGTACGGCATCACAGGGTATGCGATCTCCCCATCGACGCCTTCCGGACACGTCGGCAGTTTGGACGCAAATGCGTTGCTGTTCAGCAGGCCCACAGAAGGCGACGCGATGTCTCCTCTCCCGTGCCGCTGTTCCAAGCTACCGAAAGCAACAACGCTCTCCCGACTCGCCCCGGCCGCTGTGCTATACGAAGCCGACGGGCGGCGAGACACATGCGGCCACCATTACTATAGCGGGTTGTTCCATGGGGGCTGTATTTGGAGTAATATACACCCTTGGCATACGGAGCACGGCTGATTTCACCGACCAGGCAGACATTGCTTGCACCAAGCGCGAAGCGCCGTGAGGTATTGGGCGAGTCGCATGAAGGGTGAGCTGCATCCTACCAAGAACTCCCTGTGAGGCGGACTTTCTTGCACACGGATTACAGCGTCGAATTTATCGACTTGTTTTCTGGTGTGGCCACCTCCAGAGACAGCAACGAGGATACTATGTAACTACCTCGTGGGTGCCTCACCATATACCTGGTACCTGGTACACACTACGTGATAGGATCAGTGTCATTCTGCGGAGTTAAGTGTCTCCACCTCGGACAAATGGTCTGACTCGATTGCAAGCCATGGTGACCGCCGAAACAAACAAACAAACACGGTACCCTGTTTGTCTAGCTCACGCGGTGATTGGCGTGTTCAACAGCGTCGCACGCAGAATACAGCCAGCCCACGCGCGCGGGGGGGGGGGGGGGGGTGTACTCATGGAGGGGGGGGGGGGGGGGGGGGGGCGGAGGAAGGAAGGAAGACAAAAAAAACACACACACACACACACACACACACACACACACACACACACACACACACACACACACACTCTCAGTACGTAGTCGTACCAGATGGTTACTCGTATACCGGTATACGACAACACCGCTGCCGTGTTCAACAAGCGACTCGCTGGTTGTCCCTCGAGGGTGTAGAGTGGTCATTGTATTAGGTAGAGCACCGCCGTACCTCCGGCAGTCATACGTTACAAGTGCGACTACAATAAGTGTGCAAAATACATGCTTGTTTCAACACCGAATGAATTGTTGCACGTACCTGCGTAGCGATGAGAGCGACACACTCCGGGAGGTTTAGCCGCGTGCCGCGCGCCAGGCGCTTCTGAGCGATGAAGCCGACCTGGTGAGAGAGGGCGGGGGGCCGCGACGCATACACCCATTTGGGAGTGTTGGTGCTTTGTTCGGTGCTTTTCTGCTGCTGGCTACTGTTCGTTGGTTTTCACCGATACATAATCATGCTCATTTGATTAAAGAGTACCAGGTACCTGGTACCTGGTATTTTATTTCACTTCAGTCACTATTCCGGACAGGCTCCATCTGATTAGCAATATTAACACTATGTAATTTGCTCTTCAAGGACGGACGGATAAACGGTCAACATTACGTCAGCCCTTTCCGTTCGAGAGACCCCGAGTAAAACTGGGGAAGAATCGGTCAGCATCATCTATGTGCGGGGTTGAAAAATGATAAATAAAGCATGTCAAAGAACAAAGTTCGTGTCCGAACGACGACACAAGGAGATGTTGTTGCGTGGCGTGATATATACCGCTCGTACTGGTGCACGATGGCACTGAACTGCGTTGACGGATGACAATGACACGCTCATCATTGTACTGTCCGTTCCCAGGGTACCAGTACGTCCTACGAGTGCGCCGCCGAACAGCAAGAATCCTACGACTGCTCATGACTCAAGATACGTGCGTTGCATGTTGCGTATGACTGCGTACATTGTTCGTAGTACAGTAGATAAAAAAAGCTTTCATATTACATAGGGTAGCAGCGCTATCGCCTTCGCTGCTGCTGGAGCTGCGTTACCTTCACGCGGCAGCGGCAATGGGGCTCACATTGTGCAGACGGATTTTCTCGATCTCCCTCGGTGCAAGCCTCATGTCTCGTCTTCGACACCGCAGGAGGGGGCGAGAACTCCGGCCTTATTATTGCTCGTTCGAGGACAATGGGAATGACTAGTCATTCCCATTAATGGGAATGACCGAGTATCGGGAGTTGCAGGAGATCAGGTTTAAAACGTCTACACCGGGAACATGTCATCGAAATCCCACCGCAACTCGCGCAACATGCGGCACAAACAGCAATCTCCGAGTCTCGTAGCAGTGTAGCTGTGCGCTGGTTTACGTGCACTCCCTGAGCACCTTCCCAAACTCGAGGTACTCCAGCCGAAGCACCATGGACCATGCTCGAGGACTCCTACCATGCTTCGCCACGGGCGCGTTCGTCCTGCCGACACCCCCGTCAGCGCCCTCAATACAGCAAAACGGGCGACCACTCTTCACCAGGGCCTCACGTAGCACGGACTTGCGTACTACCACTACTACGAGGAAGGAGCTCGGCAGCACCAGGCTGAGCTCCTGGGGGGGCGAGAGCGGCTACGACTACGCCGACAGCAACAGAAGCAACACCTACGAGGGGGGGCAAAACGAAAGTCGAGGGCGTGGGCGAGGGGGCCAAGGCGGCCGGAGAAGCCCGACGGAAGACAGGCGTGGGGCTGCCGGGAGGGGCAGAGGAGGACGGGGAGGGGGCCGCTCAAGCTACCAGGGTGGGGGGCGCGCAGGAGAAGGCCGCAGGGAATGGGACGGGAGCGGGGACCGCGGAGGAGGTCGCAGGGGTCGCGGGAGCTTCGGAAGGGGTGGGGGGCGCGGAAGCTTCGGGAGAGGTGGGCGTACCGGCAGCGGGCGCGGTCGGGGCAGCGGAGGTCGTGGTTGGGGTCGCCTGGATCCTGAGACGGTGAGAGCTGACCTTTCAGTCGTTCCAGTACGTCTCGGATATCAGCTACCTGGTACCTGGTACTGCTGTACGTAAACGAGCATCAGCGTCAGCGCACGCTGTGTGGGTGTTTACTGTACCGGGGGATCATAGTAATCAGGACCCATCGTATGTACAAAAATCTATATGTTTCAGTATTTTTACGAAGCGTATTTGGTCCTGATTGATTAGTATGTTCCCCCGTCATAAATATTAATAGCATCCGTAAGACTGCTTTCGTAGCGTACACTGCTGTGGGGATGCAAACCTGCGGAGGGGTTTGGTGCACATATTGCGAGATCCACCGCCGATCGATACAGCAGCTGTAGTAGCAGGAGCAGCAGCAGCAGCAGCAGCAGCAGCAGCAGCAGCAGCAGTAGCGTCTCAGCCCATACTTGTGCTTGCGGCATGCTGGTAGGCTTCGTGGGAGTTGCTCCTGGGGTGAAGCGTGCATGCGTGCGGCGCGGCTTGCCGGGGTCGCAACGCCGGTCACAAGGTCGCAACGCGATACAATACCTGGTACTGCAGTAAGTAAGCATAATCGCGAATATGGTAGGCTGTAGACATTGAGTGCTACCGCTGTGCTGGTACGCGCACGAGGTGACATCAGCTACCTACTGGTGAGCGGCTAAGTTGGACGCTGCCTAAAAGTCCTACAAACGGACGACCACAGGTACGTACTGCTGTAATATTAAAACGATTTTCCGATGGCCGATGGTTCACCTCTGCTGATGAAATGCGCCAAGACTTAATACCTGGTATAACTGACGAATCCCTAACGCCGTTCTGTAGAGGTACTCGTAGAGGTACCCCAAAAAGCCCGTCGCGGGGTTCCTTCTCTCTGTGTGAGGCTCCACTTTTGGAGAAGGAGCGCGCCGTTGCCGTGGTCGTTTGGACTCGCCGAGAACATCGCGACGAGCGTTCGTGCTTCGGCGGTTCTTACAGAATACGCGCGGTGTCCGTGATGCTCCTGAAAACAGACATGTTTCCTCTCGACCTCTGCTTTTCCAGGTCGCGAAGGGTAAAATACTCGCGGGCAAGCTCAAGGAGCTCGGCTACGCCGGAGAGTGGGAGAGGATGCTGGAGGCGCTCGAGGAAGGCCCCAAGAACGCCATCGTCTGCACGTGAGTGGCCGGCGTGCCCCCCCCCCCGCGAACACGATGAGGGCTGTCCAGGAGCTACAAGTATGTAGCGCTGTATTTTATCCTTCGACTCAATGCTGCCTAATACTCTTCCAACATTTCCGGTTTTTCGTTTCGTTTTCGTGCGCTCCAGCATCGCAATCAGCGCTCTCGGTCGGATGGGAAAGTGGCAGAAGGCTGTGGAGGTGCTGGACGGCATGGGAACCGGGGGAGACGGAAGCGACAGGCCCGACGCGTTCGCGTATGCCGCTGCCATCAACGCGTGCGGGAAAGCGGGGAGGCCGGTGGAGGTGAGTGATGTCCGGAGGGAGTAGAGCAGATGAGCTCCTCCTCATCCTGCTCCTGCCCCCCCCCCCCCCCCCCCTCCGCCTTCTCTCCCCCCTGCTCCCCCCTCTCCTCTCTCTCCCCCTCCTCCTCTTCCTCTTCCTCCCCCCCACCACCCTCTGCTCTTCCTCCCCCTTCTCCCTCTCCCTCTCTTCTTCCCACGTATAGCGCGCTGCATGATATTGCGGCACCACTGCTACAGCACTACCGCTGCGCTTGCGCCATGCTTCTTACGGGACACTAGCTACATCTCCAGGACGTACCCAACGTGGACGCTTTCGCGCGAAGTGTACCTGGAGTTACACAGTTTTCCGTTTCCGTTCAGCTCTTTTTTGGTTTTGATGTGCGCTTCAATCAAGTAAGACGGCAATGGCATCTCTCGACGTACGCGCACTCCCTCCCTTTTGAGATAGTCGCGAGGCACTCCATGCTGCCGCGTGTGCTCGGAGCGCTCCGCGCGACGACGTCATATGTGTGGCACGGCCTACAAAAACTCTCAGCCCTCCCTCCCTCCCTCCCTCCGCGCCAGTATCGCCGCCGCCGTTACTGACAATCCGCAGCGAAGGTTTAGCGATCCCGCCGCTGCCACTTTTTTTGTTTGTACCTACAGAGCTCTCCCGTTAAGAAACGGACAAACGCCTTACATTTTTCACAAATATGTTCTTGTAACTTGGCTCGTTTCCCCAACTGCACCCAATGTTTTTGGGGAGATAACCATTCCTGGAACCATTCCTGGAAACGGTGTGGGACGAGTTTTGCCGTAAAGCAGGAGGGTTTAAAAACACAAACACAAAGTAACTATTAATAGTGATTTTTTTAAAGAAACATACCGGTACGAAAGTATGTCTTTATAATACGCCTTCGCTTTTCCTCACCTTTTGTAGTACATCCTCGTCGTCGTCGTCGTCGTTCTTTTTTTGTTCCCACTGTCAACGCCCGTCGCAGGCCGTGGCGCTGCTGGCAGAGATGCCGTCCAGGCGCGTAACACCGGACGTCGTGTGCTTCGGAGCCGCGATCGGCGCCCTCAGCGAAGGGGCCGGCACGCAAAACCGCAGCGCCTGGGGCGCAAAGGCGGGGGGCGGGAGTAAAAAGCAGGAAGGCGGCGATGGTGACGGTGACGGCGACGGCGCCGGTGTCGGTGCTGCTGTCGCCAAGAGGGCCCCCCCGGTGGCTACGACGCGCGCTCACGAGAAGGCCGTTGCTCTGGTCCAGGAGATGCGCCGCGCCGGTCCTAGGTAAGGCGGACGAAGGGTGCCGTTGGTGAGAGGGCGGGGTGCCGGGGGGGGGGGGGGGGGGGGGGGGGGGGGGTACTTGTGTCATGCATGGCCGTGGTCGGATGATCGTAGACCCTCGCATCTTTACAATGCCGGGGACATAGCACGTCGGGAGCGGGGGGGCGGGGGGGGAGGCAGAAATAAAAATATGGTGCGAATACCGTGGATATGTCACGAAAAAAATTGTTGGTATACCAGTAGGGCGCACGGTTGTGCGACGTGTAGGGTAAGCCGTTTTTGGGTTCACGGACCGGACCACTCAAAGGTGAGTTTGTTTTTCTGTTACTGCTTCTTAACGCCCCCCCCCCCCCCCCCCCCAATCTATGCTCATTCGAAATATGTCGAGCAGCCTTTATTTTATGAAGAACGTAGAAGGCTTGCGCCATTAAGAGGGTCAGTGGGGCGGAGGCGTTGACAATTATCGATAGCACAAATATATATATATCGGCTAGTTATGTAGACCCCCCCCCCCCCCTTTTCCCCTTGGGCTGATACAGGCGAAATACAACCATTCTGGAAGTTTCCGGCACGTTTGGATACATTTCTTAGGCATGCAACCTTCTCTCGCCCCCCCCCCACCTCCCCCCTCATTATCGGGTTTCTTGGTGTCCCCCCCCTTCAATTCTCGGCTTGTTATTTCCTGATCCCCCCCCCCCCCCCCCGCCCTCCGCCCCCCGCCTCGTCTCTTCATAATATTCCCGCCCTCCGCCCTTTCCACATAATGTTTATTGGTGCCCCCCGTCTCCTCCTCCTCTCTACTATTTTTCCTTGCCGCCCCTTTCACCCGTCCACATCTTCCTTCTCGGTATGTATCCCTCGTCCACATCACGTTAATGCCCAACCCCTTGACGCCACATCCATGCCCCCCCCCCTTCCCCCCCTCCTCGACCGCTCTCGAACACAGCCCGAACCAGCAGTGCTTTGCGTCGGCGATAACGGCCTGCGCCAGGGCCCTCGACCCGAGGGCGGCGCTGCGGTTGCTCGCGGACATGCGCAAGGACGGCGTACCTCCCAACGAAGTGGTGCTCAACGCCGCTGTGGACGCTTGCGGAAAGGTGAGGCCGCGCCTCGCGATAAGAGACGAGACAGATGTTTTGCCTCCTCCTCCTCCTCCTTCTCCTCCTCCTCCTCCTCCTCCTCCTCCTCCTCCCCCTCCTCCTCCTCCTCCTCCTCCCCCTTGTCCTACTCCTCCTCCTCCTCCTCCTCCTCCTCCTCCTCCTCCTCCTCCTCCTCCTCCTCCTCCTCTTCCTCCTCCTCCTCCCCCTCCTCTTCCTCGTCCTCCTCCCCCTCGTCCTCCTCCTCCTCCTCCTCCTCCTCCTTCTCCTCCTCCTCCTCCCTCCCTCCCTCTCATCCTCCTCCTCCTCCTTCCCTCCCCCTCGTCCTCCTCCTCCTCCCCCCCCCCCCCCTCGTCCTCCCCGATTCATCCGTAATAAGGGGTTCTGAGCTCCAAAGTCCTATTTTATATTCAAGTAGTACCCGACTTGGGCCATCACATGGAAAGGGGTCCCCTGACGTTATGATGCCGTCAACATTAGAAACCCGGGTTCGCTTCGTTGTACTATTGATAGTACGGGGAGGGGGGGGGGGCATATAGAGTAATCCGAACCCCCGATGGACACCAAAACCATGCACCCCCCCCAGGTTTACGTACCACTTCTGGTTCTGATTGCTATTAGTGCTGTACATGCGTGCCCCCGGTATATAGCTGGGAAATGGTTTAAGCAATCCCTTTATCACGGGAGACCATAGTAAATAGGACCAAATATTGTTAGTAATAATAGCGATATACCTAGTTTTTTGTGTGTACCGTAGGTCCTATTTACCATGGCCCCCGTAATAGTACTGCCCTATATACTCATACTGTACAAAAACCTGATACGGTCGGTAGTGGTTATATACTATTTCGGAGCGTCGCAGTAATCAGGACCATCATCTATACCAGGTACAAAAAATGATATAATACAGTACTTTCACGGAGCATATTTGGCTCTGATTACAATGTTCCCCCGTAATAGTAATAACTAGTAAAATATACTTTGTCGTTTCTTTTCTTCTTTTGTTTTGTTTGTCGTTGTTGTCGTGTCTTTTCTTCTTTTTTTTGTTCGTTTGTTGTTGTTTGAACAATAAGGGATGTTCGTTGTACAGGCAAGTACCGTACGACATCGGCGCAACCACGACACGAGCAGTCGTACACTGCTGTAGCATCACAAGAAACGCTCGAGGCTAAATGGTGCCCTCGAACAAGCGTAGTTTCACTCCAAACGGCTCAACAATAGAGCGCCTGTCAATAGGGCGTACACGCAAAATATGGTGTAGCATGTACTCAAGGAGAAGTGTAATTTCATTTGATTTGCCCCCACAATTGGAGCGCAGTCCTTAAGGGCTACGGTAGAGTGGTTACGCCTCTTTTCTATGTAATGCCTTGCTTCGCTTGTCGGCAGGGAGGCGCACCCGACGAAGCCGTCCGGCTTCTCTACGGGATGGAGGCCGCGTACGGAGTAAAGCCGGACAACGTCTCCTTCAACTCCGCCATTTCTGGCCTCGCCAGAGCGGGCCGGCCTCGGGAGGCGAGGTGGGTGAAGGGAACTGGGGGGTTGCGGCTGGGCCCGAGGCAGAGGCAAGAGGTGGAGCTGGAAGGCGTTGGGGGCGGGGAGGGGAGGGGGATCGGGGGGGGGGGGGGGGGGGGGCGCTTTTTTACTCGTTTGTTGCTTGCCTTAGTCATTCGACCATTCACCACGCGTCCTTTCCGAGACCTACTCCGAATAGATACACCTCCAACAGTTACAGTTGGGCGCTCATTTCGTTTTTTCCTTATATTACATTTTGAAAAAATGCTTGTGGTATCCCCTTCCTGTTTTGGCTTTCGTGGCCTATGAGGGCGGGTTATCTTGAACTTCCGGGTGCTTTTGCATGGCGGTTGTCTCCTACGCCGGTCGCCCCGGTGGTTCAAGTGGTTAACCTCGAATTCTACTTGTTTGAGTCCTGGGTTCGAGCCCCAGGTGGGTCGGACTTTGACTTTATTTGCAAAAATAAAAAGGATTCAATTGTTGAGAGCGCCTTGCAGCGTGGGTAGGCACAATTCGATGCGAGTCGACGAGAGAAGAAAAGGCCGAAATCTTCTCGTGATAAAAATGAAGGCACGTACCGTAGCGGGAAGGGGGTAGAAGAGCCTGCTATGTGACCTCGGATCTGAGTTACGAGTTGGAAGGAGAGAGAGAAGAAGATGTGCGAAGATAATGAATGGGATGAGAAAAAAAAAAAGGAAAAAAGGTCAATGCCACACCGGAAACTAAATTAGCTCATTGAAGCTGTCATCCATGTGCAAGTCCGAACCACAAGCGGTTCTTGGTAGGATGCAGCTCACCCTTCATACGACTCGCCGAACACCTCACGGCGCTTCGCGCTTGGCACAAGCAATATCTGTCTATTAATAGTCGGTGAAAGCCCGACGCGCTCCGTCCCGCCATTGTAGGGATGTGAGGGCCTGTGGTCATACGACTACGGCCATGCATGATTCGAGTGCACGCCCCCCCCCCCCTCCCCTGGCCTGCGCTTGGCGCAAGGAATGCCTGCCTGGTCGGTGAAAACTCGACGTGCTCCATCCCGGCATTGTAGGGATGCGAGGGTCTAAGGTCGTACGACTACGGCCATGCATGATATGGAGTACACCCCCCCATCTCTCCTATCGAGTACACCCCTCCCCCCCCCCCCGCTGCCCTTCCGTCGTGTACACCTGCCTGCCTCTTTTTCGCCTGCCCGGGTGATATCTCGCTCTACTGCTTGTACTCGTAGTGCCTTACGGGGTGATGCACTGTTTGTATGATGCTTGTCTCTCGGGGTGGAATCTCTCGGCAGCAGTTTCCCCGCGTCTTTTCTGGGTCATGCCCGAGTTACATTTTAAACGCACCAATGCCCTTCTTGGCCTGTGCGCCTTCTTTTTTGGTCCTGTCCTTGTGTTTACGGCTCTTTCTATTGTTGCTATTGCTGCTGCTGCTGCCTGCTGCTG